>JAODLI010074229.1:0-12659 GCA_027575585.1 Percopsis omiscomaycus
CCAGAAGCACCTTGGTGCCGACCGAAAGTCCTTCTCCATGTCTTCTCCGAACTTCTCCCACACCCGCTGCTTTGCCTATCTCACAGAAGAGGCTGCAGACATTCGGGCCCTTCGGTACCCTGCAACTGCCTCCAGAGTCCTCCTATTGACAAATATACTTATTTTAAATGTAAATGTATTAAGTGTACTTTAATTCCACTAAAATTACATTTACATATACTTAGAAAAAGTGCACTTTATTATAATTATATTTTAAGATGTACTCTAGTGTACCAAAAAAGGTCAACTATATCTGCAATATCTATAGTTTTCTTCTTCTTATGAAAAGTAGATATTGCAGTAGAGGATAGAGGGAGTAGGGTGTAACAAAATCCCTTGTAAATGTTGACAACCAATCAGAGTTGCTCTACTTGCCCAGTCCCACAATTTGATAGAAAGAAACTTTGCATCTCCATTTATAGGAATAAAATACTCTGCCCATTTTTTTTTTTGCGACATTTGCTTTTCCTTGTTTAACAATTAGTTAATTGTTTAAAAGTACTTATATTATTCCAATTAAATCACTACAAGTTTGCTGCAGTACATTTAAGTTTTTTTTTTGTTTTTTTTTACACACGTGGTTAGTTATGTAGCTACACATGATTTAGCCCTATAATTTTATACATATTGTGAATGTACGTACACGTTGGCATTATTAATATGGCTACAGCTGATATCTATTTGCTGACGTTTCATATTCTGATCCTGTTATACACAGGTCAGGTTTTTGTTTTCAGGGAAAGAATGAGATGGTGAGCCTCTCAGTGAGATTGAAACACTGAAGAGTCAACCCTCAACATCCTTGAGGGACACCTTGAAGGACAGTAGTTGAACTAAGGTTCTATATGGGAAATTGTGATTGTATACTGTGATCTATACCGGTAAAAAGACACTGAATTATCCCATAGTGATTTTTATATACTAACCAATGGGATTGGTCAAATTTCACTAATACATTTCACTGCTGCAGTGATTTAAATATTTCCTTAGATAGTATAAGAGTATATAGGCCTAATTGAATTTTGTATTTCATGTGTCTAATATTGTTTCTATTAAAAGATATTTACTTACCGCTATTCTTCAGTGTCTGTTGCTGCCTCCTTTGTGTCCTAGAACATTCTGGTAACTGGTACACTACATATTTATTATTAATTCCCCAAAAAGTGTTTCAAGGCGTTACATTTGCATTACTTTGAGTGCATATTTTTGTTAACACTAATAAAGTAAAGTTCTTCGTTGTAAAATGATCGGAACTTTATGTAATAATTGTAATAACACATTACATTTGTTTTGTTTATCCTAACATTTTAGAGATTTTTTTTATTTAAAACTCCTTTTTTTTGTGTAGTTGTGTTGGGTGTTTTTAATGTACTAAACTACGTTTTTCAAAAGTAGTACTATTATAACTTAAAGTAGTGCCAATTTAATACACTTTATATACAGTAAGTACACTTTATGACGAGTACAAATTGTACCACTGTAGTTGAGGGCAAGAAAAATGTTCATGACACAATTATCATAGTCTTATGACAGCCAATGTCAAAACCAACCACATATCACAGTTTATTGTAATGTTAACACATAAGGCTAAAAAGTTTCTTTAAGTTTGATAATTAGGCCCACCATGGCATGTTCATGACATGTCAGTCTTATGCACACCCCATTAAATGCTAAATAAATTTTAAAAAACTGCCTTTCTTACCTGGCTGGACTCTGGTGGCCTGGAGAAAATACTGCAGGGATTTCTTGTAATTGTTTTGGTTCTCTAGAGCATGGCCAACATTATTCCATAACTTGGCATTGTTCTTATTGACCTACAAGGTTGGATATTTCAAAAACATATGTCAACAGGGCTGTATTGGTCTGTATTCAGCAATATGAAGAAACAGTTCAATCTCTGTTAATGTAAAGGATCTACTATATCACATTTTACACCTATAGGTTTTGTTCTGAATGAAAATTAGCCAAGATATCCAGGCTGGTTTTGTAGTGTAGTACCTTTAGTGCAGAGGTGAACAGAGTGTATTCAGACTCCCAGTCCCAGTTCCTGTTGAAAGTTTTCACTGCATGCGTGGTCAGCAACACTCCAATCATCAACCAGGAAATCTTATTCAGGTGTCTAAGAACAAAATACATTACATAGTTTTTGCTTGCTTGGGATGTCATTGTTTTATAGTTGATATAGTTGATTGATAGTGATTATTATCAACTAGTTCCCCATGTCCCATAATCCTCCTTTGGGTGAAAGACCAAAATCTGTATTATTATACTTTGCAAGTTGACTGGAGTTGCCCTGCCCCCAGTGAGCAGTAATGTTGAATAAGGTAAACAACATTCCATAATTTCTCACGATGATGTTTCATGTTAACCTATTATTTACTAACCTCATGCATTTTATAGGTAAAGTTACTTTTTACTTGATTATTTTATGTGCAGACAGGAGATCACCCATGTTTTCCAAAATCATATGAACAGCAGCTTGCTAGTTTTACGTTTTCAGTAAAAAAGGTAAAACTCTGCTTTTCATTCTTTTTAACTGTAGATATTGCAATAAGTAAAGCAAAAAAATAAAATAATGTTTACGGTAGATGCACATGTTGAGTACGCAAGGCAATAATTCCATTTTAGACAAAAACTCACCTTTTATGCAACACAATCTTGAATCCATGTGCCACTAGCATACAAAAGCCCATACTGGGCACATAAAGTACCCTCTCTGCCACAACAAAACCCACAGGGAAGAAGAGGTTGGATGCAGGAATGAAAGGCAGCATGATCAAAGAGAGCGCCTAAAGTGCAAAGAGAGACAAACCAAAAAAATACATGAGTCATCTTATTGAATGCATATACTGTTAATTGATTTACTTGTCAAATAGTCAACATAGTGGCAGAATTAGGAAGCCCAAATTATAAGATATCTATTATCTTATGTTAGAGATACATGAGTATTGGTGTATTAGAATTATCTACATCATACACAATTATCTGTGCCCTAACAAATTCAGTGTGTCCTCGACATCCATCGGACTTTTGAAACTCTGGTTCATAGGAATGGGGGGGATTATTGTCATCCTACCCCACCTCAGCCTCAGACGTTTGCCGCCTGCCCTGCATTTTTCACCAGATGGCAAGGAAAACTGGGTGGAACACTGGTTAGGCGCAAAAAACTAACAAACAAAACTTTCAGACTTTTTTTTTTTACTTCCCATGGTCTGGATTTCCTCTTTGTGACTAAAACGTGGCACAAGCTGGGCAAGTTTAATCATCTTGTTGAACTAGCTCCTCCAGACTGTAACTTCTTCCGCTCCCTGAGGACCAATGGACGGGGTGGGGTGTGGCAGCAATTTTTAAGAACACGTTCTGCTGTCTCCGCTTGTTGAAAAGTTCGAGGTGCAGTTGCTAAAAATCAATTTGTCATTTACGGTCCTCTGCTGTATACAGGTCCCCAAAACCCTCCCCCATGCACGTAGCTACACAAGTTTGTACCACTCTCTCCAAACCGAGGGAGAAAGTACTACATCTAAAACCCTCTGCCTGCTCTTTAGACATTCTCCCACCCCACCTTCCTAAAGATATATATATATATATTTGATATAATTGGCCCATGCCTTATCCATTAATCAACAGCTTTCCAATGTCAGGCACTGTACCTACAATTTTAAAAACTGCAGTTGTCCTCCTCATCAGATATTCCACCTCCAGATCTCTAAGATCCACTACCCAACCTCTTCTGTCAGTGCCACGTTCCAAGCTAAAAATGAAGGGGACCGAGAGTTTTCAGTGGCAGCTCCAAAACTTGGGATGCTCTCCCACTGCATGTCAAAACTGCTCCCAGTATTATGTCTCTTAAATATCGTTTAAATTCTCCATGGCTTTTCAAGTGGCTGTGTAATACATACATGTCTTTTTACCTGCTTGTCTTATTGTTGTTGCCTTTTATTTATTTTTGTTTCCTGCTCTTACTATGTACAGTACTTTCGTCAGGCTCTAGTTGTTTTAAATGTGCTCTATAAATAAAGATGACTTGATTACTTCATAATACAGACCTGTCGAGGCATGTACTCCACTAGGCCTCTAAAGGTGTGCTGTGGTATCTGGCACCAAGACATTACCAGCAGATCCTTTTAAGTCCGGTTAAGTTGCAAGATGGAGCCTCCATGGATCGGACTTGTTTGTCCAGCACATCCCAGAACTCAATTGGATTAAGATCTGGGAAATTTGGAGGCCAAGTCAACACCCTCAGTGTGCTCCTCAAACCATTCCTGAACCATTTTTGCTTTGTGGCAGGGCGCATTATCCTGCTGGAAGAGGCCAATGTCATCAGGGAATACCGTTTCCATGAAAGGGTGTACATGGTCTGCAACAATGCTTAGGCTGGTGGTACGTGTCAAAGAAACATCCACATGAATGGCAGGACCCAAGGTTTCCTAGCAGAACATTGCCCAAAGAATCTCACAATCCACTTTATTCTGTTGGGCCGTGGTCCAGCTCTGATGCTCACAAGGCCATTGTAGGGGCTTTTAGCAGTGGACAGGGGTCAGCATGGGCACCCTGACTGGTCTGCGGTTACTCAACCCCATACGCAACAAACTGATGCATTATGCATTCTGACACCTTTCTATCAGAACCAGCATTCACTTTTGAATGCTGGTTCTGATAGAAAAACGCAATTTGAGCTATAGTAGCTCATCTCTTGGATCACACCACGTAGGTCAGCTCCCCATGTGGCTTGGCCACCCATGACTGTCGCCAGTTCACCGCTTTTCCTTCTTTGGACCACTTTTGAGTACTGACCACTGCAGGCTGAGAACACTCGACAAGAGCTGCAGTTTTGCATCTGTCTTTTGTAGACATCAATGCAGATTCAACATGTTAAATTGGGGACAGTAGGCGACTGTCCAAAACAAATAAGAGCATAGTAAATCTTAAGAGGGGAGGAGGAAGTTTATAGCCTGAGAGCCAAAAGACACAGCATTCTGCAGTTCTCCGCATGTTACCAAGTAATTTAGGCCCCAAGAAAGAAGATTACACCACGTTTCCTTACATTGTGTTTAACTAACTAATTATTTTGGGTGAAAAAGACCCGTGGAATATAAAATGTCTAAAAACAAGTACATACTGAAATACTACTGGCATTGTTTGCATGAATTACATTTGCAGAGCAGATTTTTTTATAGAAAGAACCAGTAGAACTTTTTATGTATTTTACAAGCACGTACATATTTATAGATGAATCAGTTACCAGTTACAGCAGCAACTCCAAGATAAAAACATTAGGCTATAGCCCAGTCCTATGTCACAGGAAATATCACAGACACAGCTGGCCGGACTCGTGCCAAATATGGGGGAAGAAATGTTTTTCCCAATTACATGATATGTCATCTCCAAAATCAATTAGAGCAATGGTTGCACTCGGCCCCTGCTCATCTTTTTCAGTTGGGGGCTCAAAATCCTTTGGGAGAAAAGAAGGGTTAGGCCATAAAGTTACCCGTGTCCCCAAAATTCCAGCGTAGGAATTTTACGGATAAGGCGTGAAGGTTTACAGATACGGCATGTAACTCCCCTATTTGTCTAGCCAATGCCATGGTTAAAAGAAAAAACCTTTTCACAGACAGCCACCTCTATTCCAACAAGTATGTGGAATTATTTCACTACTCTATTCACTAAAACAAAATATCATCAAAATATACCTTTTTTTCACAACACTTAAGTACATCTGACATTGACTGAGTATACAAAAGCATCTAGAAAAACATATTTCACAATGAAATACATTATGTTCATGCAAAGTACATGCATAACTTTTGATAAGATGCATGGCCCAACGATCAACAGTCAAAGTGCCTGGACAACATGGGGGGAAATCTCTCCATGTCATTGTGTGGAACAATGTTAGGTTCCACCATACAGAGGGGCTTCAGGAATGGTTTCAGGCCAATCCATAATTCCTGCCCCCATACTCTCCTTTCCTCAACCCAATTGAATTATTTTCATCATGGAGGCGGAAGGTCTATGACCGCCATCCTCATGAGCATGTCAGGCTTGGATTTGACATTCCAAAAGATTTTTCCCACGGTGCATGAACTATGAAAATATATATTGTGATGTGAATGAGAACTTATGGCCAGATGCAGAATTGATGCAAATTACAGGAGTGTAGTGTGCACTAAATATTTATTTAATCATATTTCTTTCAGTTCTTTGTTATAGTATTTGTTAAATTTGAAATAATATAAAATATATAATAGACATACCTTGATGATGTTATTCTTTATATAGCCTGCCTATCAATTGTTTTTAAGCTTAATAATAAACTAATATTTGACCGGAATTTCTCCCAATTGTCCAGGAAACTGAAATCGTTGCTGTATGTATATTTTTGATCCAGTAGATTTGGTCACATTTTCAGAAGACCCATAATATATTCTTATGGGTCTGATAAGCGCTCTGAAGCTATAAGAAAATAACTTTCTGAACCAACTGACCATGATCACTGTCTTGGCAGAGCTGTGTCTGTAGCACAGGCTGTAGTGACCCAGCAGAGCAAACACTGTGTACAAGGCCACAGTTGCAAGATTCCGGAGGTCCAGGGGGGATTCAACCAATGGGATGGTACCCATTGTCCAGTCGCAGCAGAGCTCTGAGGGATTCAGGAGAAGCCATGCGTTGACAGGAAGTAGGTAGTTGAATGTCAGTTGTCTGGCAGGAGAGGGGCTGACAGCTGCTGGATTATCAAATCTGAAATGAAAATATACATTACTTGATTCCATTTGTTTTTAAAATTTTTGACTTCTGTATACACTTTAAATTATTTTCTAAACCAAGTACTTTTTTCAATTAAGAACAATTATGAACAAAATTTGACAATTGATGTCAAAATATGATTGTCAAAATTATGTGAAATAAAATTCACATGTGACAAAATTGCACAGCCATACCCAACAATAAATGAGAAAGTAAAACAATGATTACCTTCGATGGCTTTAGGACCACACAATTTAAAAAAGGTCAATATCTATTTACATAGAAACTATGTAAATTCTATGTACTATGTAAACTTCTCTCTCTCATTTACCCCATGACTTGACTTAATTAATAGGACGCAGAGAGTGCGGGTTAAGGGGATTCTGTCTGACCGGAAGTTTTCTTCCACAGGTGCCTATCAAGGGTGTGTGTTGTCACCTGTGTTATTCATTCTTTACACAAATATGTGTCTGAGCGGTTATGAAAACAGAAATATTATAAAGTATGCAGATGACTCTGTTGTTGTTAGTCTGCTTCATGATAATGAGACCAGCCATGGTCCGGACATTGATGTCACGATCAGCGCGCACAGGCCCAAGCGCGCTCCGTGCTTCCTTTCCCCAGCAACGAATCTGTGGAGGATTAGCCCCACAGGTGCAGGACATTATCATTAGTTGGGGCTAGTATTTAGTTTCCCCAACAACTCTGAGTTGTTGGTCATTGTTTGGCGTTAAAGCCCTGTATGTCTGAGTTCGTTTATTAAAATAACGCTTCACACGTTTATCTGTTATACTGCCCGTGTGTGTTTCTCCTCTGGCTCGCGTTTGCTCTCACTCATGCCACGAACGCGTATTACAATTGACCACTTTGTACGCTGGTGTGAGGACTCTTACCTCCAGTTAAACATATCTAAAACGAAAGATATGCACATCGATTTTAGGAGGAAAACTCACATGAAAGAAGACACTCTAATTAACGGAGAAACCATCAAGCATGTGAAATCATAAATACCTCGGGACACAAAACTGAACTTTGAAGCAAACTGTGAAGCTGTGAGTAAAAAGGGTCAACAGCACTTGTATTGTTTAAGGAAACTGTCTTTCACATTGAGCTATTATGATCATGTTCTATCGTGTCTTTTTTGAGTCCGTTTTATCCTTTTCACTGTTGTCATGGTTTGGTCACACATCCTTGAAAGAGAGAAATGCCCTAAACCAAATAGTTAAATGGTCAAGTCGGCTGATTGGTGAGCCACAGTTGTTTCCCTGTACACCAGTACACCTAAATGACTCCTCTCCAAGTTGCAGAACAAAACGGTACAAAAACAGCTTTGTTCCTGCTGCCATCACTGAGCTAAATAAGCCACAGCGAGATTTTGCACACTCATGAAACTCTACTCAGTTTGGTTATTAAACCCGTTCATACCGCTTTTTATTTCTTTGATCTCTCTCAGGTCAGGTTTGATGGAACCTTGAGTACTTTTTAATCAAATGTGTGTCAGTACAGGACAGCGGTCCGCAACAAGGCGGTCCGTGGCCTGCCAGCAATAATATTTGGCCCTCCAGATTTTTTTTTAAGTTAGTTTTTTGCAGAAATGCTTTATTTTGAGCTGAATTGCGCAGCCACATAGTCAATCCGTTCTTGAATACGTACTAAAGTGCACTCACTGGAAAAGTCCTTGTATTCTTCTGCCCTTTCCTCTGGTACTGATAAATTAAATCCGATGTAGGTATCCTCTTATCTACTATTCTATGCTTGTGTTCAAAGGAAATTTAGGGATATTATTAATGTGTCTTATGGGAGAAAAAGCAGGTAGACGCATGAACACCCGAATTGCTGAAAATATGATTGAAGACAGGATTAATGCACGTTTGATTTATAAATAAATGTATTACCGTAGCCTGCGTCTTATTTTCTGATACAGTAGGTAGGATATACAGTACCTACTTTGCCTAGTATGCCTACCCAGACGGCACGCCAACGCACAACGTCTTTACATTAATGAAACCAAGTAGGATGAATGCATAGTAGTCTTTCCATACTATTGTATTCCTTAATGCAGCGCAAAACCCACACACCAATAACACAACTGACATAACTGTGGCGCTTTTTGTTTTTGGCTGTTCTGCACAATTTAACCACAGGGTGGAGCCGTTGATTAAACAGTTACAACAAGATACAATACAAACAGTAGCATTTTTTAATCAATCAATTTCTTAAATTGATTGATAATGCTTTGGCCTGCCATCTAATGGCTTAAAAAATTTACCCGAGGCCAAACTTTCTTACAATTAGGTCATACGTACTACTAGGAGATAAGGCCATATTAAAGGCGCATTGTTTGGTTGACCAGCAGTCTCATACTTTGTCCTGGTTTAAACAAATTTTAATTATTCTTTTGTAGTTTCATGCCGAGTCCAGATATGAAGTATTTAAAATCATTTATTCAGAAAATTCAAAATGGCAGAAAATCTAGTAAGACGGAAGTCAATAGTCATTGGGGCAAAGTTGGAGAGCATCAGAAGAGGAGTCCTATGACACCAAGTTCAAGTCTGTAGGTTAAAGTTGGCAGGAGATATGAGCTTTTGAAAATTGCAACTTTGACCTGTTGGTGGCGCTAGAGGTTTGGTCTTAGCATCTAGGAAGAGATGTTAAAAGTAGTTTTTTCAGAAAATTCAAAATGAGGGAAAAATCTAGTTAGACGGAAGTCAATAGTCATAATAGGGATAGGGTTAGTTGTAGAGCATGAGAAGAGGGGTCATATGACACCAAATTCAAGTCTGTAGGTTAAAGTTGGCAACTTTGACCTGTTGGTGGCGCTAGAGATTTCCCCTAATAAGATCATTGTTTATTAATGCAAATGCCAATAAAACCTAATAATTACAATAGGGTTCCCATAATAATAATAAAAAAAACGTACAATTACAACAGGTTTCCAGCAGCTTCGCTGCTTTGACCCCTAATAATAATTTTTAAAAATAACAATAGGGTTCCAGCAGCTAATAATAATTATAATAAAGCCTACAATAACAATAGGTGTCCGCACCTTCGGTGCTTGACCCCTAATGATTTACAAAAATAGATTATAAGAGCATTTTGCTATTGAAGTCACAATTGTAAAGAAGCCATTTCACTTTACCTGTAAAAGAATTTTGTACACAAATAAAATGACTTGATACAGTCATTTCAAACATGTCTCACTGTCTCAGCCCTCATCCACCCACAGAACTTCATCGATGACAATCTCCCATCATTCATTTTTCCCCAATTCCAAATATGAAGTACAGACATGTGATCCTATGATACAATCTAAAGACAGACTTTTATTGTAAATTAGTGCAAATCTTTAGGAATTACAATTCTATGTAATGTTATCTATTATATCAAAAACAGCCTTATAGAGGCAGTGTGCTCATACTCATGTCTATTCCTCCACAGCAGATACAGGCTCACATTTTAAGCAGTTGTGTTTAAAAACAAACACGGAGCTGGGGATGAAATGTAGGGTTACTACCAAAAGCCACTATATTCCCTCGTCACATAAGTGCATCATACTTAATTACTGAAGAATTAGACTAGCCTAATGTGTTCATGTAATTAACAAAAAATTTTAAGTGAATGTGAAGTGGTCATAATTTGACATGTTAGTGTCATAGCATACCTAAAGATCCCAAAACTAACGCAATCTTTTTCATTGTTTGAAAAAAATAAAATACATCTTGTGCTTAGTTGTGGGATTAGTGGGAAAAATAAGGTCAAGCAATGTACAGGTAATGACACATTTAAGTCAAAGAGCAGTGATTGGTCCACAAGAGGATAGACTAAAATAAAAGAGTTCCCTCATTAGGCCATGTGCCGTTTACAGTATTGAACTGAACACTCCCTTGGCAGAAGTGGTGTACTGTAGATAAACTGGATAAGACTATCTTTAAATGTTCTCTAGTAGCTGTTGATGTTCAGAATAACTCAAGCCTGGTAACTGTGGAAGCCCACCTGGTGAAGACTGGCAGCTGGGATTGAATGACTTGGACTCTGACAATGACTAGCAGCAGTGTCCCAATGACAAGGACGATCAACTTGAAAAACATTTGCCGAAGAGCGTAGGGGAAACCGTCTTTGCCCTGGAGGATTTGGAGGAATGTGTCCCTCAGCATAGGAAGCGTGAACTGAGGAAAACATTAAGGAAAGGATTAACTATTCTTCATTGCACTCATTTTCAGCTTCAAATACCCCCCTTTCCAAATCTAGCAAGGAAGTGCTAAATGCTCCAGGCATGAATAATCATGTATTGATATAAAGTATTCTATTATTTGCACTTCTATATTGAGATGGCCTTCCTTTCTGCAGCAGCCATCAGTACAAATGGGAGTGATGTTTACAGAGGGAGGATGAGGTTAGCTGTCTTACCCCTTGTGCAACAAACACCTCATGGATGCAGCAGATGCCAACAACAGTGATTCCCTGCTCTTTACACAGTGTTGCGACAGCTACCAAAAGCATAGTCAGCAGAATGGGGGTCCACACTGGGGAAAAAATGTAATTAAAGTGAAAATTAACCCCTCGTTCATGGTAGGTTCTAGACTGGGAAAGCTTCCATTGTTTCTCAAAAAAATGAACGATATGTCTGAATAGTATGAATTGTCAATTTATTCCAGTTGTAGAATATAATTAAAGGTATGTTAAACATTTGAATCCAAAACTTAATTATATCTGTAACACTTCAACTATTTGATTCTACAAACTAGAGTAATTTGAGACTACGCATCTGGATTCTGTAACTGAAGAGTACCAAAAGTTCAGTTCAGCTTTAAAGTGTCTCCTGAGCTAATTTTAAGAATGGAATTGTTTCTAAATATCCCAATTCCCCCAGGAAGAATTAGCTATTACTATTGACCCCTTGAACAATATTTGCTTGGATCTTTGCCAGAGCTGTTGGGGAAGCAAGATTCAGGGGACAAGTCCCAGAGTTCAAACAAGCTCAATAAAGGCCCTGATTGATAAAAGGTCAACGACATAAAAACAGGACTAAACAAGGTCAAATCTGGCAGTGGCAGTCTATAGGGCCACTTGTAGTTCAATGACTTGAATGTGTACAGTACACAAGTATGCTTTCAACATTTCATTCCAAATTACATATGCATTAATTGAAATAGTTCTGTCTGTTTTTCTTGCTGATGAACCGCACTCTAGACTGATATATCCGGTTATTTATTAAAAGTGTGGGCAGCCAGCCATGCCAACTTGTTGATATATTTTGGTGGGATCATCAACTGCTGATTGGTTATTATATGTTGGTTAAATAAACCATAGTGTTTTACCATAAAGGACGAACCCGGAAAACAATCTCTCCCTGTGCTGCACCCAGTTTCTCAACATATGTGCCTTCCTACGAACAACCTGGAATCAGGACCTACTACTCTAGTGCTGCCAGCTTGTGGAGAATCTGTGTTATCAGATCACAACAGCCAGAAGGTACTGGCAATCTCGTCTCACTTTATATACATGCTGTATGCTTTGTATACATGTTGCACTTAATTATAAACACAAAAAGCAATGCATTAGCCTTAAAGGTCAAAGAAAATAGCAAACTGGACATTACAAGTGTTAGGATGAGTTGTAGGATTTAGGATCTCTCTTTCTATAAACCTCCATTCCTTCTTGTTTTTTTTCTTTTCTTTGTTGGCTGGGTTTCTTGAGGGGATCTGTGGGTTTGGCCTTGCATGCACACGTGATGACTATCATTGCATTAACCCAAGTGTGTTTATAATGGTGGTGCCTGTTACCAGAGGGAGGCAACAAGGATCTGTGGGTTTGGCCTTGCATGCACACGTGATGACTATCATTGCATTAACCCAAGTGTGTTTATAATGGTGGTG
>JAODLI010074231.1:0-11497 GCA_027575585.1 Percopsis omiscomaycus
TAAACCCCCCCCCCCCCCCCCCCACACACACACACACACACACACACACACACACAAAGCCACATACACTGCTGTGTTTCAAACTTAACCCGTTAGCTGGGTGAAAATTTGTCATTCGCGGACTGCTATAACACCTCAATTGTGTTATAGCAGTCCCCGAATGCAGATTTTTCAAGAGTACCTTTAAATAGATAGATAATTCTCTACCCCTGTTGTAAACCCCTGTTGTTGTCACTCTACCCTGCACCAGATACGAGATCTCCTTTAGAGTGGTTATATTTGAAGTAAACGGGACCAAACTTATTTTAGCTACAATAGCACTGAAAATAATACACAATTATTTATTATGACGTGACTCACTTTACATTATTACTTTGTTGGCTCCTTAGCTGTGCTGATACACCTGAACATAACCCAGGTACAATCAATCAAACATGTTAACTTGAACAAGAATACTGTGGATAGCTAGCCTGCCTGTCGCACAAAACACTCCTACAATTAATGCATTAATTGTCTGAGTCTCAATGATTTTACACCAAGACACTCGTTGGTCTTGTTATCCTTTGCATATTACTGTTGCCATATACTGTAAGTCAAAACAGATTCATCAAATTCCAAATTGCATTTCAGTTCATGACCCCACCCAACTGAGGAAGAGCAAAGTGTGTGTGTGTGTGTGTGTGTGTGTGCGCGCGCGTGCGTGTGTGCCCGTGTCCATTACTGAAATCTAATTGGCCCGTGAGAGTACGCTTGGACAGGAAACAACCATTTACCATTCTCTCTTTCTCTACATGCTTAAGAATACACAGATACACACAGATAGTTTTGCATTAAGTTTTAGTGTACTGTAAACAAAACTATCATTTATGAAAACGTGTTTTTCTACACATTCGATGTACACGTGTAATACCGTTTACCTTTCAGTATGTGCAGATGAGATGCAGTATCTGCATGTAAAGTTCATATAGCGTTTCCATATTATAGACAGTTGTGTGGCGTAGGCACAAGATCCTGTACTGTACAGTCTGTCTGTGCGCTTACACGAGAAGGAGAAGAGAGGAGGCTATGAGAACCTCAGAGACAGACAAGGACAGAGTGGGTTACTGGCAAACACACCCAGCTTAGGCTGTGAGAGCACTTAATGGGCTTGCATAGGTCTCTCTCTCTCTCTCTCACACACACACACACACACACACAAACTCTGCAAACTGCAATTTTGCTTTAATCAGTTTGTAGAACAACTTAATTAACATTATACTGAGCGACTGTGACAAAACGACACCCCTATGAACATTTCAATAGCCTCCGTCTAACGGTCTTTCACAATGCTAGACTATTCCATTACCTTAAGAAAAAAAATCAGCGCTCCTGCTATCCACATTTGAACATGTAGGCTACGGTTTGTAGCTATTATTTGAGAATATGGTTAAACAGGAGCTGGGTTGAGTGCTAAAGATGCTGTCTCTGGTTTAGTTAAGAATAGTTTGGCTACTAAACTATGATAGATGGGAGGTGCAAACCTAAGTAATAAGCTAAGTGGTTGGACACCTCAGGCCTGCTGTTGTTTATTTTGGTGGCCATAAATCCACCTGAGAGGTGCAAAATAGCTCGTTTATAAATTATGATACTGCCCTGAAGTAGGCTAGCCTATATCTCATCTTGTTAACAACAAAGACGATAGCCTGCGTTGTTTATTTCGGGGTGTAATAAGAGCATCAACACAGAATTCAAACACTCTACTGGATATGTATGGGTAGTGAAGCTGATGGGGTAACCAGGGCAACACCTTTCCTATTCTCGAAAAATAGACCGGGGAGCGTAGGCTACAGGATCAGCAGCTGGCTTGGTTTACGGGTGACTCGAACGGCCGGGTCTTGGCGGTGAACACAGTATGCATTCAGACACCCACCTGACGTATACGGTTCTGGTGCAGCGGTGGCGGTCCTCCTTCAGGAGACGTACCGTTCGAAGAGGCCATTTTCAAGTCTCGGTCGGAGCCGCCGCCCCTAGCGTGACTTTCTTCGGAGCTCCTTGACATTCTGTCTCGGGCAAGGTGTAAGGCGCGCTCTCCCGCAAAAGATGGGCTTTACTCCGGTCTCAGAATCCACAAAGCTCGGCAGAGCCGGGGACCATTCTGCGGCGCTATGTACAGTATTTAATAAAACGTGACAAGCAGCGTAATTTATCGACTCCTAAATCAAGACGAGAGCTCCCTCAATTCAAGGATGCTTGTCAGCGCGCGGTTGTAGGTCTTGCTATGTGTGAGTGAGCGCCCAACGGCAAACCTCCGCAGCAGGATCAAGTGCGCTCCTCTTGTTTTTTTTTTGTGTTGCTCCCCACCCTCCCCTCAGTCTGCAGCAGTTGTTGTGTAGCGGCTAGTTGGCCTTCGCAAGACAACCCATGGGTCTGGCTGCGGAGGACAGTTTTAAGCAGCGCACAACAGGCCTATCTTCAGTGAACGATCTAACTCTCTCAACAATGACAATATTTCTCTGGGCATATTAACCTTTGTTGTACACCGCACGTTTTGGGTCGGGCTTTGAACGACGTTGCCTCCGCCTATATAGTCCGTTCCTCCGCCTTCGTGGGCTGTGCTCTCTCTCCCGAGTTGGTCATCAATGGCAGTTGACAGGGCAAAATCAATAACATGGGCGACAGCGGACGATGGAGGATTAGGTAGGCCCCGACTCGTACAGTCGTGATACTTAAATGCTGTAATATTAATATAGCTCAGTTACAGACCATTGTGATCCCGAATTAATGTTAGATATTAGCTATATGCAAATCATGGGTTGGCTAGAAATAAAAACAAACAATGCTGTATCAAAGTTGTTGTAAAACTTACAGTTGATCAGTTGGCCTAATTTTTTCAAATCGCAGTGCAAAGGGGCTTTGTATAATTGGACTAATGGTATGGCTGCTGTAACTCTTAAAAACTGATTCAGTAAAAGTGAACAAGCTAATCTATACACCTGTACATGCACGTAGTATTTAAACTACACAAAGGCCTGTTCTCATTAAGGAGTCATTTCTTTACACTTTACTTCATAAAACATAACCGCTGCAGAGATGATCCTTCTATCCTTACCTCCAGTAGTTATAACCATATGACCATATGGAATTTACTGTTTATCAGAACTGTAGAGCAAGTGATTTTTACAGGATCCAACACTGCCATCTACCTTCACTCCAGCTTGCCCTTATCAAACATGAGACAGCACATTTTCTAGGCTTGTTCCTACAGTATGAAAGAAAAGATAATTCATTTTTTTGTTTTCTTTAATCTGTCAATCTACCGAGGCCAGCCTCCTTAACCAATCACCAGCCACCACTGCGGTGGCAGCACTCGGCCTTTGGCCTTTAGCTGTTCTAATAGCGTAAAAGAAACATTACCCTTGGTGTTAAATCACGTTAAATGACAAGTGTTTAAAAATATAAAATGTAATACTTTATTAAACATCTACATTTCACAACACAATTCATCTGGTACAATAAAGGGCATCTGTACCACAATGCATTCAACAATGACCAAACAAAAAATGACATTATTGAGAATTAGTGAGAGTGAGAATAAGATTATATCGAACTAGCACCAGAATGTTCTTTTTGATCCCGCGTGGTTTACTGGGCGGAGAGTTGGTCCAGGTTGTCATGGGAACGGCTGGAGAGGTGGGCCTCCAGTATTTCTCCAAACAGATTTCTTTTCAAGAGGTTGTAGGCCATGGGAAGCAGCTGTCTGATCACCTTGTAGAAGTACTAGAAGTAGAAGTACTGTATGAAAACCCCAGGTACAATTACAATGAGGTCATTTAGTCACTTTTATCCAAAGCGACTTGGATAAAAGCGACAATGAGTACAAGAATTACAAGGAGCAGGTAGGGGTTCGACATCTTGCTCAAGGATGTTTACAGGTAGGCCAACTCCGGGGCTCAAACCCACGACCTTCCAGCTGGGAGTTCAACAGCCAGACCACCAATGCATTTGTATTTTACTTTTTATCTTTTGCTAAAATGTTTCACTATCTAATGATATCTTGGCCAGACTGTTGCCAAAAGAAGCAGCATATAATTTACAAACCCTCACATGCATGGCGCATATGTTATCTTCATTACCTTACTGCAAACAGATAGTGAAGGAAACAGTGCGAGTGTGTGTGTGCACACATGCATCATGGGCTCACAAGACTCACATGAGAGCCATAGCAGAAGAGGTCTATGCCCAGCTCATAACCCATGCCGTAGTCACACTCATCGTTGGCGAACTGCACAAAGGTGATCATTTCCTGGAGCGGTCCGAAAGCTTTGACCCGCTCCTCGTCACTCCGCGCTTCAGCAATGGCCTTGCAGATCCTCTTGAGGTCAGCTAAACAACACAGCAAATAAACAGGATTTTACTGAGTCTTCTTTAAATTGACTTCATAAGCTCATAAAATTTTTCCGCCGGTGTCATTGGTGACACGACATGGATTTTGCAATACCATCAACTAGGGCTGCAACTAATGATTATTTTCATAGTCGATTAATATGTCGATTATTTTCTTGAATAATCTATTAGTTGTTTGGTGTGTAAAATGTCCGCAAGTTGTGAAAAAAATTCCGATCAGTGTTTCCCAAAGCCCAAGGTGACGTCCTTTAAATATCTTGTTTTGTTCACACCCCAAAGATACTGAGTTTACTGTCATAGAGGAGTAGAGAAACTAGAAATTATTCAAATTTAAGAAGCTGGAATCAGAGCATTTGGACCTTTATTTCTTAAAATATTACTCAAACCGATGAATCGATTATTCAATCGCTTAATTTTATAGTTGACAACTAATCAATTAATAGTTGCAGCTCTACCATTAACACTGTGATAATCTAATCTAATAATAATGCATTTAATTTTCTTCAAAAATTCACTTGTCCTTATACAGTATGTGTATGTACAAGTGGGACCAGCTGCGGCAGCGGAGGGGATATTCAAAAACGCTAAAACGTGGCTTAATGGTCCAAAACAGCTATCAATTATCACCAAATTTCTTTCTGACATTTCTTGTCATAAACACTTCCACCTGTCCAAAAAATCTAAACTAAAATCCTATGAATATGGACTTTATCTTACATTAAGTGTTTTCCTCCTATTATAAAGGAAAAAGCTCAACACAAAATAAATGCAGTTGAGAATACATAATACTCTCGCATGTCTGTTTGATAAGGATACATACAATTTTATTATTATCAAAATATTAACTTTATTTACATAAAAAAAATAAAAAAATAAAATAAAAAAAAAGGGACAGGACCATCTAGTCTCCCACCCCCAAAAAAAAAATAGTTATTCATTTTAGGTCATATTGTGTGTGTGTATGTGTGTCAGTGGTAAACAGAGAGGAGACAGTAATGGCATCATACAGAGCCAACCTTCAGGCCTTACCATCAGTTTCTGGCAGTTCTCTGTATCCCACATCGTTCTTGTCCACGGGCACAACAATCCCAACGCCGTGGAACGTCTTGGTGACTACCTGTGGTGAGACATGAGCTTTTCCAATGGCAGCTGTTCTCTCGTCCATAAGGGAGATAAAAATCCCTCTACTTTAAAGATACCTCATAATGTGCACCATGTTTGAACAGTGTGTTTAACAATGCTTGTTGGTGACAGATTTAATTGACTTTTCATCCCACCTATACATAATATCCAACTTGTTTTCTTGTCTCTCACCTGTCTTTCTTGCCCCCGTTTTAATGGAATCTTGCTAAAGGGTATCTAGAGGGTAGAGTGTCCACTATTTGACCTACATTGAGAGAACATGTGTAACAGTCCTGTACCTTTTTCTCTCTCTGCTTCATGCCTTTGGTCTTCTGCTCCAGGGAGAAGCCCAGTGTCTCCGCCCGGCCTTTCAGCTTTGCCTCCAAGCTCTCCACAGCCTCCCCACCTGCCCTCTTGCTACCCCTCTCTTTCCTTTTCTTCAAGAGGTGTAGGCTGTTAGATTAGTGAACAACAATATACAAAAAAGGAGACATGAAGAAAGAATGCTCGTTTGTGGCCCAGTATGTGAACATTAAGACAACGTACTATAGCAACAGTACGTTTCCAGCACTTACTAGACAGCGGCAAACACATTGTCCCCCTGCTGGGTTATGGTGTAGCCCTTCTTGGCTTCATTTTCCCCAACAAACGATGGTAGAGAGTCTGGACTGTCTCTAACAGGATTGGAACATAGGATTAGCTGAAATAAGTAGCCAATAGATTCAAAACCAGCAAAATCAAATGCAAGTCAGTCAGTGACTATTTAGAACGAGTGTCCTAGTGTTCCTCACGAGACTCCACCAATAAAAACATTAACAGGGCTGACATATCAGAGGGACAGTATTATCAGCCAGTATTGACACATCAGATATATTGGCATCAATGTATATTTTCAAATTTTTTTTCAGGACTCTGTGTCTAAACGTGTGCTCTATAAATGTTTAAAAGAATTATATATCGGCACCACATACATTATCATTGAAAAAAACAAATATATATATCTCGATATGAAATGGATTAATAGCTGTAGTAGCCCTACCTATAGTAGCCCATGTGATGCTGGTTTTCCGTACAACCCTGTAGTATTGTCTGGAACTCAGGTGGGTCATAAAAATACCTCCAGTGAAGGTGGAAGTTGGGCTCAGGGTTGCGGGAGGATTTGTGAGCCTCTGCCAGAATGTCAAAAGGACCAACCAGCCTCAAACCGAGGCCGTCTTTAAGGGCATCTATAGATATTAAGATTTATAACAACATTAATGCTACTACATTTGTGAAGCACTTCTATAAAAGCAGTTTTTTTTTTTTTTTTTTCAAGTGCTCTACACTTTAAACAGGTCAAACTCAAACACAAACTTAACTGTGCTTCTGCATGTATTGATGTTGCATTTATCACAAGAGACCCATCGTTTTGGCAAATTACGGAACTGGGTTAAGTGTGAAATAAACTACTGTACATACCTCGAGGGTTGTCTGGACAAAGCCCCTTGCAAAAGTCCCAGAGCTGATAGAAATCTTCCGGCATTTGAAGTTTGCATAGTTCCACCACCTGCTCTCGTAGGGCCGAACCAACCTCTGAAGATGGTATGGCCTTCGACTCATCAGGACAGGATTTCTTAAGCTTCCCATTATCTGAACCTGAGCCCTTCAACAGCAAATCATATACAAAATATTCAGGTCATGTACGCATTTATTCCTCCTCATCCAACAAGGAGCCCTATGCGTTACATTTTACAATAATTTGGCACCATACAGGGAGACGTTAAGCAGCAATCAATCAAATAAATTATTTATTAGATTGATTCCAGCAACAAAATGACCTCTCTCCTCATTCCTGTTTCAGTCGGCGCTGGGTAGAAGACATTTATTGACTGCACACTAGATATCTCTTTCGACACTGCAGAATGTATAACTACATCTAGATTTGTAGTGACACAAACATAGAAATTGATTAAAGTTAAAGTATTTTGGCTCTTATTCACTCTCGCCCACCGGCCAGACTGCAGGACCACCACTGCTGCCATGTTGTCGGGTGCCAACGCTGCATCAAGACAGCATGAGTCTTGCCGTAGTATCAATAGGATTCTCACACACACGAAACGTTGCGCGACAACCCCTTTTCGTGCAAGAGGTGCATTTAGAAGGAGGTTTACATAATGGTATGGTCAAAATAATAATACACTACCTGAACTGATTTTAATTTTCTTTTCGCGCGCCCTGTCATAGCCTTCCTCTTGTCCGTGCATCAAAGTATTCTTCTGCGCTCAGTATATGCTGTAATTGTGTCGGGGTGAAGTACCTCACATCCCCCTAGCGGCTGGGAGTGCTAACTACCGCATCTCAAAACCCATATGTCAGCGGTTTTGAACTCCATGGGGGTCAAAGGGGCCCCTCAAAACTCTATTATATGGGACATATGGTGTGAGTCGTGGATTATGTTTCAAGCTTTTGGGCCATACTCCTCTGATATAAAACCTATTTCACGCTCTGAGGAGGGTCATACCACCAGTAGAAGCACAAAAGACCAGAAGCCCATTCAATGTCGCATCTCTGATGACCTCTTCAATTTGTTCAGCTTTGGATATGACAGGGGCTTTTTAACTCATCAAGAGAGCAGAGAGCAGAAGTGTAAGTGTATCCCTTACACCTTAAACACCAAACAAACCAACCAACCTGTCAATGAAACTTATATTTAACATTCTGTCAATGAAATGGACATTTTTACAAAAGGTTTATTTTGTTACAGAGGTGTAAGACAAATCAGATCATTTTACAAAGGACGTAGAATGCACTTGAAGCTTAGCTGTATTTGATGATGCAAACACACCTCAATACACTCTCAAGATACTTAATTTCCCATATCCCTCTTACAAAATCTCGCCAAAACAATGACCACAGTGTGTGTAAAGTAACGTAACCATAAGTAAGCATGCCGTAATCTATCTTTTCTCCAGGGCTATTATCCTGCCACTGTCCAAAGAGAGTTAAGAGACACAGTTAGCTAAATTCCCTGTTATTAATGAGATTAATCTGGTTCTGGTTCTTCTTCCTAATAATAGCATTCTTGAGTAAGATTCCTAACCCCTACCTGCTCCATGTAATAGCACCATGTAATTGTAAGTCTCTTTGGATAGAAGCATCTGCTAAATGACCTAATTGTAATTGTAATTCTTCCTTTAACAGTGTCCATTTGGAATTAGAACATAAATAGGCATGGGCTGGCCTCTGCCTGTCACCGTGTAATCTGTTCCGTCTGTCCAGCAAGTGCCATTATGATCAGCACTGTGGATAAACAAAACTAGATTAAGTATATAGCACCTCTTTTGTCATGTAACAAAAAGTAGGCTTTTGCTAATTGCACTATAGCTGACATTCTCCCCTTTGACTATCCCCTTTGAAGTAAAGTACTGTATATAGGATCTTTTTAGAAAGCATCCTCTACCATTTAGATTTTGAATATTTAGATTCAATTTCAATGCTTGCTAATGTAGGCTATATGCTACCTTATTTCGTTTTTGTGTCCTATCTGACTACAATTGAGTACCACCTTTAAAGAAAGCTTAAGATATGTCACCGTGGATTTAACATGACAGAATGAATCAATGATGCTACGTTTCTTGATGATAAGCAGTACGTTTTACGATGATAGTACGATGATAAAGTACGTTTTCGACCTATATTTTATTTCAATTTATTTAGTGACACCTTTTGAAATTAATTCAAGTTTGTTAAACAATCTTAACTAAATATTAGCTGATGTCTACAACATTTTAACATACAGTAGATAATCAGTGAAAGCAAATACTGTGTACTGTCTAGTTCATATTGATAATTTAATGTCACAATCTTTGTCCATACTGGCTTTATGGAGTAGGATTAGGCTTCCGTTAGATTTCATCGCTCATATTTACTCTAATAAAATTTCGTAGCATACAATCTTTACTAACCCAGCGGTAACAATACTGAATAGCAATGATCCAAATAAAGTATGTCAAATACATTTTCAATACAACTGTTAAGGCTCAATGGGATTTTAACTTGTCCAACGAACATTATCATTTGTTTGGCAGAGAACTCTTCTATGTTTGTACACTGGTCAACCTATACTTGATTTCAATAACATACTGGCATTGATTTGTAAAAAGGTTCCAAAAGATGTTAATGTTAAGTCCCTCCCTATTGGCTTTTAGGCTTTGCTCTCTGTCTCTCCACTGTTGTTCTCATCCTCTTCCTCTATTCCTTCAGCAAGCTGAAGCCAGTTCTCTTTGTTCGTCTCACAACCGTTCAACAGGGGGGAACAAGAGTCAAATATGGATGATAAAGCCTGAGAGAGAGACATAGAGAAAGATAGAAAGATGGAAAGAAAGGGGGATTGTTGTTCTTTATGTGTCTTTGATCATATCCATGTGCATGCATATACATTACATAGATACATACAGTATATACATCATATAGTCATGCGCACACGCCACATACGCACACATCCACCCACACTACAGCAGTAAAGTAACTGACCTTATAGAGCGGATGGCAAATTTCCTCAATGTATTCTACTTGCATGTGTGGCAGTCGAGTGCTGTTCTCTCGATTCATAACATCCTGGGGAGAAGACAGGCAAGATGTCGGGAGAGCACTTTTTTAGGACACAATCTCCCATGAATTAGCAGATACAAGATGCATACAAGATTGTTTTCTACAATTATTTACACAAGCAACACTTAAAGGTACACTCCTCGATTACATAAACATTGTTTTGGTTCAGAACCTCTGACAGCACATGCCCCTCTCACACCCGAGAGCCAAGCGGCTCACACTCTTCTCTACTCCTCCAGTGAGCTGGGGAATCATTTTAAGTTCTGGGGGGCACTACAGTGCAATCGAGGAATGGACCTTTAAAGAACAAAATTTAACCTTCTCTTAAAAATAAATCAAAAAGGTTACAAATACTAAACTAACTAAATAGCATAGTTAATAAATAACACTCATTGCAGTTTGAGCGTAGGGGATTCATGAAAGCTGACATAGACTGACAAATGCTTGTTTAACCGTATTACATAGAAAAGTCTTTTTGCCATATTCTATGGGTGCTTTATAAAATCTACAGAGATAGTGCCATTTTTCACTACGTAATACACTGTACAATCTACATTTAGCTAATAATAATCATTTAATGGAAATGTTTTGTCCATAGGGGTTTAAGGTCAATGGCTTGGTGTTTGATTGCACACATACATACAGAATATATATTAATATCATGACCCACGAAATTCAAAATGGCTAGAAATTAATGCATCTGTCTTACTGGACTTACAATGGGTTTGATATTTAACTCTCGTTTCTCTTTGTCGCCTTGCGCGAAGAACTCCATGGCAACCAGGCTGGCGATCTTTAAGGAGGGAGAATTAAAATAAGGATGGGGTTAAGAATGTGTTTATTCATACATTCCTGTGAGTGACTGCCTGAATGGGAGTGTGAGAACGACCTACCCTTCGTTGCTCAGGCCAAGGCTTTGTGATGGCACAGATGTCGCTAGCTGTCATTAGCATTGACCTGCAGGGCACAGCACATGTTGAAGCTGACCCTGATTCACAGCAACAGTTAGGTCACAGAATCTGATTGGGTGATTTTTCTTTTTGCCAGGTTTTTATATATTATATATTATATTTATTTTATATATTATTACTATACACTTCACCTCAGCAACTCTCTCTCTTTCTCGCTCTTCCAACTCATGCCACGTTTCTGAGTGAGAGAAAAGAACTCCTTTCTCCTCCTTAAAGCGTACAAGGAATCAGTCAGTGCACCTGTCAATCAGTCAACCTGTCTCAACACACTTAGGGCCCTAGTTTCCCGGTCAAGGCGCAAGCAGAGGTGCAAGTCCATCTAAGGTGTAACCAAGACTTTTTAGCTAATTTTGGGGCATGTGGCGGTAATCGGGCAGTAATCGGGCGGTAATCGGGCGGTAATCGGGCGGTAATCGGGCGGTAATCGGGCG
>JAODLI010074232.1:0-13419 GCA_027575585.1 Percopsis omiscomaycus
AACTTTGACAGATCGGGATGTGTACACGAGTGTGTACACATGTGTGTGTGTGTGTGTGTGTGTGTGTGTGTGTGTGTGTGTGTGTGCCTTCACAGCAGGCCCATGAAGGAAGAACAAAAAGCTAGCTGTGCCTAAATGTGCATCGACACACTCTCTTTATGCTTGTTAGCAAGTGTGTAATACAGCCATTGTGTTTGTGTATGTGTGTGTGTGTGTGTGTGTGTATCTCCGACAAGAAAGACCACCCTGGCACCCGTTCTGGTGAGGTCATCATTGAAACATGGGGACACCCGTATGCTTTATTTTAAGGACACACACACACACACACACACACACACACAATGCACATATCTGTGTGTGTCTTCATCGCTTCATCGCTAAGCTAACCCACATAGAGCTCTTAGCCGAAACCTCACACTTTCTAGCACACACTCACTGGGTCCATTGTGCCCTGCCACAGGAACTGAATGTGTTTCAAACAGTGATTGAACCTGGGGTCCTAATCCCTCACCAACCCATCATGCAACTCTGTGGACTCTCATCTGTGTAGACGGTACAGGATAAATCCAAACAAATCATCATTTTCAATTAGAACTTGAAGAATGCAGTTGATTTGGTAGGAACCAGGCCAGGGGAGTCTGAGATAGATACTGCTTGTGAAGGACGAGCAGACACCAGCCATTTTAATAGACCCCCTCCCTCCAATTTCATCGTGGGGGACATGGAGCCCAGCACACTGTGTTCAGCTGGGCATCATTCTCTCAACCACACTTTGATGTTCAATGAGTTATTCGCAGTATGACGGGAGGTAACATATGAAACTGATGAAAACTGTCTTTGCTAGATGCTTTGATGGCCGTCTGTAAACTGTCTGGGCCTGCTGGTAGCAGTTAGCATGCCCGCTTGTAGCTTATCTTGGTTTATTAGTTAGTAAAGCTTAAATTTGTGTAGAATCTTTTAAAACAAAGAGTTTACAACAACCCGATATGATTCTATTCAACTATAAAAGGGCATTTAGAAGGATACAATTTGAACAAAAATAATTCATGCCCAACAGATGTCTGGCCGCGTGGTCATATGTGATTATGATCTACAAAGTGTTATCTTGTGTGTGTATGTGTACACAAACACACACTCTCTCTGTTGTTGAATGAGCTAATACTATAGTGCTGGTGTTAAAAGCATCACCATTGGCAGAGATTCCCCATATATATATATTATATAATATATATATAATATATAATATTTTTTTTAAATGTGCAGTGGTCTCTCAATTTTTTCCATGGCTGTATATACCATATATAATGTATATATACACAGTACATGTGTGGTTTCTTCACATTATTTAAGTCTGACTTGATTTGTCAGCTCAGTTCAGTAGAAGGCTTGACAGATTCAGAGCTGACTTGGGGGCTGAGCCCTAAATCCTTTACTCTGCATTGATGTGTAAGGATTATATGTGCTGAACAAAGCCAGAGAACCTTAATGAGTCAGAGAACAATGCTTTATATCTTTTGTGTTTTTCGTGTAATTGTGTGTATAATTTTTCAAGTATAATATGCTTGAAATTGCCCATTAAAATTTACAAAATAAATGAATAAATAATAATTATAAAATAAACAGTCAAAGCAAACGACTTTTTTTTCCCAATAAAACACACAATACTCTGTTTTGTTTCTTTTGTATTTCAAATGTGTGTCTATTGCTGGCAGGTTGTGGATGTGTTTTCCCAAAGCCAGTGTAGGTCTGTTCCTGCCCTCTTTCTTCGCCCCTCTCTCCTCTCCTCCTCTCCTCTTCTCCTCTTCTTTCTGCCAGCTCTCTGTACAATAGTCTTATTGTTTCTGTACCTCCTCCCCAAAAAGCAAAGCAAGCTATGAAACAACACTTCTACAACTAAGAACACACAGAGAGGCACAAAAACACACTATCATGCACACAGTATTTCTTTCTATAGTCTTCTCATTTATACAGATACTCTGTCACACTGACATCACAAAGACATGGATAGAGAGCTGGTGAAACACACTGATTCACAGTCTCCCTGGAACCACTTCACAGCCTTCATCTGAGTACTTAAACCCCCTAATAATGGTACAAATACATAGAATTTCAATGCTTTGACTCACTAGCTGTACCGCAAGTTTATTGACTGGAATAGAATAGAATGGAATGGGGGGGGGCATATTTTTACATTTATGGATGCCAAAGATTGCACCTCTGCATAACAATAATATTTATAGAATAAGCTTTCCTAATTTAGTTGTGGATATGATTCTTTCAGTTAGTCCATTTCCTCCTAAACTCCTAATTAAAACCTATTTTATTGTGATCTTGTAAAAAGAATAAAAAGTGTGTTGTTTCACCGTGGTCTCTGTGTGGTCCAAACATTTTTAAGGCTCTGTTTATTTCTAAATATCACCCACATACCACCATCTAAATTCCATAGAACTTTCTAGAGATCCTAACAATGTAAAAACGTTAATCCAATTAAGGCCAAATATGTGACCCACTGTGCATGTCAAGACCTAACATGCTGGCCAAGAAAGAGTGCTTGCGTTCCAACCATTAACATATTCAATCTAAGATTTCCATTTTCTGAAATAAGGCTGTTTGATTTATGCATATTTCCTCTGACTTATCAATTGACATGTTTATATTTATTGATCAAATCAGCCAAGTGTTTGGGTGGTTGCTGTCTCAAACTTGTTGTTGTTACAACCGCAGCTGTGCAGCAAACATGGGGGGTTGTGTGATCGCACACCGGCCAAGTCTTCATCCCATTTGGCTAAAGCTTTGCAAATAGGTTGACAGTTGGGCAAACAGACACTGTAGAATAGTGTGCAGATCATAAAACATTTAAAACACCAAAAAACACCAGCGGGTGAACCGCTACACCTTTGATGTAGGCTAACGGATGGGCTGCGGGTGAAATAGCCCAGGCAGTTTTTAAAAAAATAATCAGTTGTGCAGATTATTTTCTGACATTGTAAAGGGCTTCGCTGCATGTAAAAGTTCACTTAAAGTGTTTTGATAGCCGCAAGATTCATCGCTGAGGAAGCACATCGATAGCTGTGCTCGTATGCTAGCACCTCAAAACCTAGCGGGGCAAGCAACCGTTTCATGACAAGGAACACAGACCCACAAGCGCTGCAAGTGAGACTTCTCCTGTGTTAAAACCATCAGCAGTGTTTCTTTTATCATGCAGCAAACTTTTTTAGATAACTTATATATAAATATAAAAATATATATAGCCTATAGGGCCTATATTTTTTTTAACCGTTTAACTGATAGTATTAATCGGTCAGAATTTGTATTGTTAGTTAATGGTTAAACGGTTAATTATTAACATCCCTATCTGATAGTCAGATAGTTTACAGGGAGTCATTCACATTTCAGTCATCACTTTTTACATGTTATCAGTAATCAAAATGTAATAAAAACAGGAAGCCCCAAATATAACGAAAGTAAATACATACATCCTATTTCATGTACAAGTCATACCATTTTCAAGGTTCTCTGTGAAAAAAATAAAACAATAAATATATACTGTATATCTATATCTATATAGATATGGATATAGATCTATATATATATAGATAGATCATAATCATTATCATTATCACCACATCACTGTGATTCTCTCATAAAGCACATATAGCAACTGGATGCAGAACAGGGCCATGTATCCGTTTTCCTTATTTGTTGGGTGTGTGCCGTGATTAAGTCACACTATTGGTGGCCAATTCCATATACAGTATGACATCAACGCTCATCAGATCCACTGAGGCATTACATGACCTTGGCCTTCTGGGCTTGTATCAAAAGTCTGCTCTAGAATTCTAATCCACAACACCGTGCACCACTGACCTACTGAACTATGCAAAACACACCCACATATCTCACCACACTGCAAAAGATAAGTGTCTGCCATTTATAATTCTTCAAGTATTACACATAAACAAATGAATCAGACTTAGATTATTATGCGCACTCTGACCATCTGGAATGGGGAATGGGGATTCTTCTTTTCTTTGTTTGTCTAATTGTCTAATTGGTTGTTTTTCTGTGTGAAATACGGACTTACAAAACACCTTTAAGACAACAACTGCGCTTGAAAGAAACAAACATGTCTGGGCTCCTTGAAATGATGATGACTCACATAATTGTACAATCCCTGTCTGCCAGTGTCTTGTGGTCTTCACTCACAAACAAACACACAGATTCTCATGATTCAGCAGCTATTTGGAGTAAATGGACAGTCAGTTTTTTATTGTTATCAAAGACCTACTAGGCCTACTAGTATTTTAATAAACACAGCGGATCTTTGCAGAAACAGGGGCCAGGATAGTCTAGTGGTCTAGGTGTTGGACTCCCAGCCAGAAGGTTGTGGGTTTGACCCCCGGAGTTGGCGTACCTGTAAGCATCCTTGAGCAAGATGCCTAACCCCTATCTGCTCCATGTAAAAGCACCATGTTTGTAAGTCGCTTTGGATAAAACTGTCTGCTAAATGACCTAAATGCAATTGTAAATTGACAGGAAACTACAGTACAGGTGTTGAGTCTATCTAGTCTATCAGTCAATAAAGAGTTGTGAAAGGTTGTGCTGATAAACGGACAGTGACTCAAAGAATATCCCTTAAAGTGTATTCTTGACACACTGTTTCTATATTTATTTATTTTTAAACGTTTGATGGGATCCAACAACCAAGAATATAATTTTAAACCTTTAAACCAACTTTCACAGTACTGTGATATTGGTTTGGTGAGCAACTTTAAAACAAACGAGTTAAGTTCAAATCCACGCCGTCTAATAAAAGGAGGATGTGTGTCTGGTCTGTGGCGTTTTGCCGGTCTCGTCTGAATGCTTGTGCGTAGATGTGAACATGAAACAGAACAATGCTGTGCAGCTCATCTATGCAAGGATCTCTAAAGCATTACTTTATACAGTACACAGGAAGTGTGTGCTTGCTAAGATAGTCTTTGGATTTTGGCACTCTGCAAGTCTGTTAACGTGCTCCTCGAAATTGTCCTGTTAGAGGCAGTGCTAACAGGTGTCGATCAAAGCCACTAAGGAGTGATTAGTCCACCTTTAAAACAATCTGAACAACATTATACGATGATAATGATTTTTTTTTTTTACGCAGCAGAACAGGAATAGTGTCACGGTGACTAGACACTGACACGCCCGATGTTTCCCTGGCTGACCATGAACACTATTTCTATTCAGCCTGATAGACTGAATGTTAGCTCAAGAGAGGCGGAGGCTGCAGAAAATGTAGCCTCCTTTTTTTCTCATACCTACAGTATTGGTGCAAACCTCATTGCATTAGTCTCTCTCTTTCTCTCTCTTTCTTTCTTTGGGTGACCGCTACACACAGATTAGCGGTCTCTTTCTCTTTCACCCTAAAACACCCTAAAACACACTCCCAGGCAGACAAAAATACCCCTGCCAAGCAGCAAAGCAGAAAAGTGAGGGAGTATGTTGGAGTGATGAAGGAATGACAGCGATGAAGGAGGTGAAAAGAGGTAGAAGTGGAAAGACCAAGTGAATAACAGAAGGACATCTCAGCGGCCATGGTAGAGGAAAAAGTTGACATACGTAAACGATGGCGGGAGATAGTTTGTAAACAGGTTGGCTCGCATGTGTATGTGTGTGTGCGTCTGCATATGTTAAGTCTCTCTCTTTCTCTCTCTCTCCGAGGGCTCTGGATGTGTTCAACATGGAGTTTCCCCTGGCAGGGATAAACAATCATGGCAGCTAAAACTAAGTTGTAGGTGAAATATTTACTCCTAGAAATCATTCATCATGCGTCAAACATACAGCAAGTCAAAATGATGGAAAAATTGTCCCTAAACTATAGCAACACTATAGTTTAGGGATAGGCCTGTCTGGAAGTAGGCCTCTCTGGAAGTTCAAATAGAACTATAGATGTTTACATCTGAAGTTAGTAAGCCTATAGCAGAAGCTACGTTTGCAACGCTACTGTGTTAGCCACCTGGTAAGATGGGTTGTAAAAATTTGAAATTGTTTAATTTACCTGGTACTAAATTAATAGTGTAAGGTAAATACTGGAAAGATTGCTTCGATGACATCTAGCTTAATAGGCCAAGACAATGCAGAGGTTCTACTTTTTTTACACGTTAGTGGGCTTAAATTTAAGATGTATACTTCAAAGAAATGTATCCCTGAGCTCATCCGGTCTCAACTGACGTGTTTTGTATTGAGGAGATAGTTGAGAGATACAGTGTATAACATTGTTTTTTTCTGTGTCTATGCTATAAATCGATTTGTCGGCAGAATATCGGACTCTGTGACAAGGATTTGGAATTTGAAATACATTTGCCAATTTTATTGCAGATGGTCTAATTTTCTTATGTCAGATACATACAGTAGATGCATCACAAAAACATGGACATGTCCTAGTGCCTTTAAATTTGCATTCAACTTTGTACATAATGAACTATATTCTCTGAATTATAAACTTATATTTTTCTGTGCAATATATTTTCATATCATATTGTCAAAAACTGCAGGCTTACCACTTGAACTCATATGCATGATATAATCTCCAGGATTTAAAGAAATACAGCCTCCTCAACACTTATCTACAGTATAAGTCAGCTTTCTTTGTGGTGTTTTTACAGAACTCCTTGTTCTGCCAGTTTAGTCCATCTTAAAGGTTTGGAGATGCGCCACAAAGGGTCACATATGTGACTGTGCTTTATCTGTGAATACAACTGTCATCTGAAGGTTGTATGTAAGTATGAATGGAATGCAGGTCGGGAGGGGGGAGTTGAGCTCTCAATCACCAAGCTACAAATGTTTCAAAGACCCTCTAACCTACAAAATGTCAAAGTTCATGTAGACTAACATAAAACAGCCCTCCATAACAGTGGATGCAGTGGGTGTTTTGTTCCAATTTCACAGGAATGGATAGCGGAGTATTACATATTAATATGTCCGAAGAATATGAATATATCAGCCCTTCTGTTATATAGGGGGAAGCAGTTTGTCTCTATTCTGTTTACAGGCATTTATTTATACCTCATATTACACAATGAATGTAATGAATGTTGGAGGAGTGTTTTTGTTTTGCAGCATAAACTATCTATCAATCAAACCAAAAAGCCTTGTCTGCCTCCATGGTTGCCTAGGAAATCACTTTTATCCTGAGAAATATGCCGTGTCCATGTTTAGAGCGCTGGTATTCTATCCATGGTGATGTAATCTGATTAACTACGTGAGAACTGATGCACGACTGGGTTCTAAAGACAAGGCCTCACAAGCTATAATATTTAAAAACTTCTAAAAAGTTTGAATGAGTTGAGTTGAAATAACCAGCAACTTTACAAAAAAGTATTTAGCTGTAATAGCTTTGTGTAATTAAGCTTGTCAATTGTAAGAAGGAAAATGCAATTGTCTCATTCCCTAAAATGTGTATTCTCACAGAATGGGGGTTGGTGGCAAAATGCTAATTATGCTCTGGTATAATGTTGTCTGCACATCAGTTGTTTTGCAAGATGTATGAATTCCCCAAATGGGAAGTTAAATTAAATATATTAGATTTCATATAAAAGATTATACCCATTGGGTCTTTAATTGTGTCTGCCTTCAGTCTTTTCCTGTGGTATTAAAGAGTATATTTTGGTATTCAACCCATTTAACCACATAATAATGAGGTATAAATTATTTTATTGTATGCTAACATGATAATTAGACTTTTAGATGTGCCTTTCTTTTGATGTAAATTGTATTTACAGCTATTTATTTAGTTGCTGTATCTTTCACACCCCATGAGGGATCAAATGAAAGGTTGCCTTTAGCCTTTAGCCATGGGTGGTGGTTCCACTAAACACCCCCCACTCTAACTCTAACTCTACCAATTCCTAAACTTCAACTTTCTATGACTCGACATAATGACATGGTTGTAATATTTGGTGGCTTGTTGGTGATATTTAGAAGAGAGTTATCACTGTCCTGAACAGTGTTTAGTGATGTTAATGGTCTGCATTATCTTTCCCATGACCATCAGAGATATTCTGGATCCTCAGATAAACTATAGAAATAATATTCACCAGTAAACCCCCTGTTATGCGTTAGCTCTGTCTTCCATCTGGCCAGGAGTCCTTGAGTAAGCCTATATTTGTTTTGTCCCAGTAACCTAAACCCCTTTCCATCTCATGAGGTGAATACTGCCATCTGCTCAAAATTATTCTCACCTTTCAATGGAGTCACAATTTCCAACAATGTTTTGCTTTATAACGGCATGCCACATTTGAATTTTGCCAACGTCACCACCTCATGAAAGTTCAGTGAGAAGTAAAGTTGGTTCGCGAGGTTGTAGTTTAGTCGAACTCCGGGGCACCGCGAGGTGTAACCTACTGTATTGAGTCCTGACCGGAGGTAGCCAGTGCCAAGGCGTGTACTTTTTGGGCGGAAGCCAAGACTGCGCGAGATGTTTGACAATTATCCAAGTGTAGGTATGGTAGGTGTAGCCTATTTGCCACATCGTTTAGATACGCTGGAAATCGCATATTTTTTATAATTTATTTTTTATTTTATTTTTTTATTTTGTTGTTTGGAATGGTTGAGAAGGGTCAAATTTACAAACTAAAGTGTGTGTAGGCCTACATGTAGCCTATGTGTGCGGTTGTATGTGAACGAGAGAGAGATGGAGAGAGAAACAGAAAATCCAAATTCCAAATATATTTTATAAATGCGGATCAGCGTGAAAAATCAAGACAGATGTCAAATCTTACTCCCTGAGCCACTTGTTATTTTCGGTCATTCCTTCCACAAATAGAGACCAAATCGCTTTTTTTGGTCAGAGATCCCAGCTCTGGCGCAACAAGTCCTTCAAGTTGCGTTCCCGTTCACCCGCCTTCTATGTGCGCACAACTGAGCGCCGTTCATATCGAAGTAACGCGAAGTGCGCACACTACCTACTGGGCTTCAAGCATCAGTTCATGCCATCAGAACCTCTATCTGCACTGGAAGCGTTCCGCCACGTATACGTGGCAAGGTATACTTTGATTACATAAAACGTGCGCACATAAGCAACATAATAGAGATAAATACACTTTTGGTCTGTGAATCGACACATTTCGTTAAGGGTTCACATACTTACTAGGACTTTTTTTCCAGTGAAAGTGGTAGGTACTCCGAAACCGATTCCTGCAACTCCAACAAGTGATTCAGGACGCGTAAAATTCCTCGATAGGAGACCTCCTTTAGTTTCTGCAACTTTTGTGTCAGGGTCGCATTTGTTTATTATTACTCTCCAAATCCAAGAAACGGACTTGTAACCTGCTCATCTTACGTCCGCATAGAAGAAGCACGATGTTTCCTCCGTTTTTTTCCACGAGAGAGAGTGTGTGAGTAGCCTGGATGTCTCCGGTCTGTCCCGTGCCTCGCTCTTCTCGCACCACGGCTCCGCCAAGCTCGCGCTCACACTGCCACACACACTCTAGGGGAGAGGACCTTTGTCTGCCCATGACGTCACAAACTCACACACGAGGGTGTGGGGGGATTGAGAGTTGTGCGTAATTGGAAACACATTTCTCACAAACTTGTTAAGGAGAGGAGACAGATGGGAAGAAAGAGAGAGAGAGGGAAGGAACGAATCTATGAAGATAGAGGGACTCAAAGACGTAGTGTATTACAAACCAATTAACCTTCCACATCATACACTGAAATATTTCCTCCTGTCTGCTAGAGCTTTGGAGTTTCTCACATAATAAGAAGGTTCTCAGTCCCTGGGAGGGTATTTGGCCAAGACAACAGTGTTGGCTTCACACATCTGTGAACGCTTAGGTGTGGTAAACTATGGAACTAGGAGTAAAGCTAGCAGACCATAAAGACATTAATTCTGCCAAAACTGAGGGGAGAATGATATTTCTGTACAGGTATTATTGCAATGATAGTGAATTATGATCTAATAATAATCCAAAAGGCTATATTTTCTAGGTCTATTTTTCTCAAACATTGTCCGCAATTAGCCACAATCTTTAGAGAAGATTTTGAGAAAAATGCATCCATAAATTCAACAATTAATGATTTTTCGCCTCGATGTTCCTGAGAAATTCCCAGTTGGCCTACTCAATTAATGCAACGCGTCCCTTAATAGAGAATATATAAACAGTATGAATTAAACCGTTAAATAGAACTAATAAATGTATGTTCTGTAGCTTTGTGATTCACACACAGATTCAGGGGAATAATTGGGAGGATTCACACAGAAACCAGCAATGGTAAACTCTGTTTGCTTTGACTGAATGGTTGAAATATTCTCCCTCTCCCACCATGCCAGCCTTGTGGTCTAGTGTTGTAGTAGTGATGCTATGTTATACACATGTAGCAGACCACTCAAACAGCAGAAGCCCACATTATACAGCAAATGTCTTTATATAATTATATAACACAATATATTTATTTAGCCTAAACCATAAGCCTTTATGTAAAAACAAACTAGAAACATAGGAAGTGATGCATAAAAATAGATAGTATTACTTTGAAATAGGTGCCATAGCCACACCAAGAGACTCAGCGATTGGGCCATCAGCCCAGTTACTGATTCAGTGACCAGCCTCACCTGAGCCCAGTTGGCACTCAGCGTGTGGGACTTTTTCAGTAGTGATTGAAGGTGGATTTGTCCCCAGGTCTTGTGAGTGCTATACCTGTTCAGATGGTCCAGTTTATGGAAAGTCTACAAAGTCTCAGTTTGGTTGTTTTGTTAATAACGAACAACACTGCATTTGCATCCACCCTGGTTTCCGGATTCCTATGTGTGACAATAAGGAGGTCTCAGAAGTCTGTCCTTGCTCGTGTGGCATTGACAGATAGTGTTTTATTTGTGTCTGGTCACCGTACCCATCAACATGTCTCTGTGTGTGTGTGTGTGTGTGTGTGGGGTGGCAACATGTCCCTTCAGAGGGTTGATAGCTGTGTCCTTGCCTAAGCTTTGAGCTCTGATATAGACAGGGAGAATACCTTTTTTATTGTTGCAGCTCTGGCTTGGGTCTTGATGCTCTGATGATTGACTGTGGTAGCAAGCGATACACTCCAGTGCAGTGATGTGATTGACACCGACGGCCAAAAATGTAGTTCAACGCGGCATTTCTGAATTTACATTAGGATTATGCTGTCAACGATGGAGCATGGAATACATGTGTACCGCGAGAAACCATTTGCGTTTTGAAACATTTTCAGTAATCATCGTGACTCTGGTGTACCCATGGCTGATACTGTAGAGTCTATGGTTAAGAACATTCAGTTAAACCAAAGAGAAACCTTCAACCTTCTTGTTTTAATTCATTTGGGAGTGGTAAGTGGTTCAAGTAAAGACAACCCACTGGGCAATCCGGTGTAAACCATCTGGTAACATTCAGTGAGGTGTTCATAGTAAACAAACCACCATTGCCGAAGAAATGGAGGGCTAGAGTGGAGAGCATTAGCCCATCTCTCCCATTCAAAATCACTGGAGGCCTACACATTCTTACATGCAGTTTATCATGTTACGCAAAGTCATAGCATTTCACGTTTTTTGTGTTTGTTTAATTGTCATGGCACTCATATAAGGAGCTTTCACTTGATTTTGCTCAAATAATAAAATGCTGCCAGGATAATACTGCCCTTTTTAGTGAGCATTAACATGAACTAGTATTGGGACACAAAATTATTTAAAATGGGGATTTAAAATAGGTCAATTGAAAGGAACTCATACAGTTTTTAGTGTCACCCATAATCAATGATCAAATGTAATAGTTTTGTGGCCCCACAGCCATTAATTTCCTAAGCGTAAGCTCTAATTTCCAAGGTCTGCGATATCACTTTTCTTTTGTGAGAGGCATAAAGCATATGAATCTTGTAATATTTGTCCTTGTCCTCGGGACTGACGTACAGAAGGAACTAAATGGTATCTCTCCTTAAAAGATTACACGCTACCTTAGCAAAACTGTTTACACAGTGCTTTAAATGGTAGGTTATCTTTTCATATACTGTAGCTCTTATTTAAGATACAGGGCCCTATTTCAACAATCTAAGCACACTTTTGCTGGTTTAACAGTGAAAAAAAATGCACCAAGCGCATGGTTGTACTTAAGGCCGTGGCATGGTGAAACGCGTCCAGGCCAACATGAAAATATGCAATAAACCAATCAGAGTGTCATCTCCCATTCCCTTTAAGAGCCAGGTGCGCTTGCACCTTGGTTGATTGCTATTATAATGGCGCATTTGCCAAGCAGTAGCGTAGTCAGAAATCACGTGGGTGGGAACAAATTAAATCAGGTGGGCTTGGTTCTCTCCTACTTCTGAAACGTATGTTAACCAAAATATGCCATTACAACTATTATTGCCTGAATGCACCACAGTTTAATCACACAAACCTTATTACAGGCACCAAGACGAACATTAACAGCATCACACCTATCATCATATATAAAACAAGAAGCAAGGAAGCCTTCTGATTGGGTTGGCCAAGTGCATCTGCTAGTTAAACAACGAGGGCGCTGGACTGCGTCGGTCTGAAACTAGCAAAGACACTTGTCACGCTTGGCGTCGCTTTGTGCCACTTTGAGACGGTTGTAAGATAGGGCACACACCATTTAAATAAATATTTACATCCCACACACGTCTATCAATTGTGATTGGCAACTCAAATGTGGAACATCTGAGTATCTAGAAAAAGGATTTGCCACTTGATGCAAACTGTATGTACTGTATGTCTCATGTCTGTAGCTTGGAGATAAGTTGGGCTCTACATTTTGAATGTATATAGTTTGCATGAAGAGCATTCAGGCTAAAACATTTTTTGCATGCCTGTCAACTGGTAACCCAAGTGTTCCTGTAGGCCAATCCCCACTTTTCTCCTCCCTCCAAAAATATAGGACAGGTTTGCAGTAAATTGATGGATGAATGGTCAATGACAACAACATGAACTCTGTTTGGCCTTGGAGAATTTGGAAATGTCTGTCTGCCAAGGTTCAGTTCCTGGTAATCTGAGGAACCCAGAAGCTTTCATGAAATGGAAAGAGAGAGGTCAAGTATGATTCGTCACTTTCAAATGTATTTATATTCGGTATTACCATTTTTCAATGCCAATGCCCCCTCCGCACAGTAGGGGGCGTTCCTGGTGGTTGCCTTGGATTCTGAAGTTAAATCCAAGATGCGTGACAAATAGTTCCATCTTAACCATCCCTTCATACCCACCACCCAACATGTTTCTCTTTCTTCTTCTTAAATGCCCTTGTTATCTATTTTATTATCTGTTGAAGCTTGTCTGCTTTCGTTGTGGTTATTGTCTAAAAGTCTACATTACACAGACCAGATACCATAGAGGAACAGGCTGTCTTTGTGTGTGTGTGTGTGTGTGTGTGTGTGTGTGTGTGTGTGTGTGTGTGTGTGTGTGTGTGTGTGTGTGTG
>JAODLI010074233.1:0-13417 GCA_027575585.1 Percopsis omiscomaycus
TGTGTGTGGTTGGGGGGGGGGGGGGCTGTCTAGCAGTCAGCTGGTCTCATAAATACAATGCCCGTCTTTGTTTTATTTTCGTGACGCAGAAAATTAATCAGGAGCGAATGCGGAGCGCGCGGAGTCGTGGCTGCATGGCGTCCTGTAATCAGGCCAGCGCGTGCCGTCCGGATTATCTCGTTAATTTCTAACAAGAAAGAAAAAAAACAACTCCCAAGTACAGCCAATAATAATTAATTGCCGGACAGGGTAATTATTATTGAACGGGTGCGGAGCTAGACGAGGTTCGGCCGAAAAGTGACAGATTGAGCCGGCGAGGCCGTTGTCGGCTGTATAAAAACCCCCCGAGGTGTCCCGTTATGGAGAAGGCAGTTAGAGCTGTAGAACCCCGGGGACCCCGAACTTTAGGCCACTCTGCAGGTACGTGGTAGCCCACACGAACGTGAATTATGTGAAGCCTCGGTATGGAGCTATAGGTTCCGCCTACTTTGTTTCTAAATCAAGTCTATATATGAGGGGGTCTATTTGGCTATTAACGTTATTTAATAAGTGACACCTAACTTTAGCCTACATAGCCTATGAAGGTCTAAATCTAGCTATATTTCTATTTGGCTATTTACGTTATTTAATAAGTGACACCTAACTTTAGCCTACATAGCAGGTCTAAATCTAGCTATATTTCTATTTGGTTATTAACGTTATTTAATAAATGACAACTTTAGCCTACATAGCCTATGAAGGTCTAAATCTAGCTATATTTCTCATTTTAAATTAATTATAGGCTAATAATATTGAGAAGATATAGAATTTATAAAATTCCGTGAGTTCCATTTTGATTTTAAGAAAACATAATTCTTTTAGGTAAGATTAAAATAAATAAATCAACTGTTTGCATTTAGGCAATACAAACCTACGGAGAGTAATATGACGGGCTATCTTCTTGTTTGTTTAGATTAAGATTAAGTGTTACTTTCTAATCAACACTTTTCGATGGTCTGCACCTCCTAAACTAATTACCGGGAGCAATTCATTAGGGGGGGAAATCACCTCGAGAGTGTCTCGGAGAAGGACACTTTGGGCAGTGCCTCCAAGTGTGTGTGTGTGTCATCTGCCAAATTGGTCGTGCTCATTTTAATTCCGTTACATTTTAATGTACAAGCGTTAACGTCGACAAACAAAAGGCTAGAAATGAAGATTGTGCTCGCGAATGAGTGCCGAGTTGCAGTGTTGCTTCTTTGTGCGCTTTCTAAAGCATCTTTTGTTATCAGCATTACTTATCGGTCAACAGTGGTCTTTGTCTTTGCAAATGGCCCCCCAATCAGCTGTCTATTTAGTTACTGCTAACCTGTGGGTATATGCTAATCGTGTGCCTGGTTGGGGCCCAACCGAGTGTGTGCATTTTAACGACAATGTTTTGTTTTTTTGTTGGTAGGCCCATACATGGCGAGGTGTGTGCGTGTGTGTACGTGCGTGCGCGTTCGGGGGTGGGGCGAGGCTGTACTCGTGCTCGTAAACGTTTTTTGAGACACCAGCCTCGTCGGTGCACGCGGACAGCGGGGGGTCTCCGCTCCGCTTTAAGAGCCTCGCGAGCCCCACAGGCGCCCACTTTTTAAACCCCACTCCGCTGCGTAAAGAGCGCGCCAGAAGACAGACCCAAACTCGAACCAAGAACAAGGCTTTGTGTCTCTCTCTCCTTGTAGTTTCCACCTTATAGGTTCGCGGACAGGGTGAAATTAACAAACCGACAACTTGGCCGGATTTAAAGGGACCTCATTTTTATTTGTTTCAGTTTTCCCACAATTCTCTTCTCGCTCGCGCCTCGCCCGGACGCAGTCATGATGTCCTACCTGAAACAGCCGCCCTACTCGGTCAACGGGCTGAGTTTATCTACCTCTGGCATGGACCTCCTGCACCCGTCCGTGGGGTACCCAGGTAATAGGCAATAACCATTTTAATTTCTAAATTCGAAAAATCATATTATCGGTCAATAAATCGATTTTATTGATATGGAGGATATAGAAATAAGTGGCATGTATTCCTCAGCGTTAATAATGTAATAGTAGGCCCTATATAGGTAACGCGAGGAGTTGTCAATGTTTACCCTCTAAGTGATTCACCATCAACAGGATTACTAGCTATAGGCTACAACTATATCAATAACGCCACATCACTATAGGGCTCATGTGTCGTGTGTTGACCCGGTTCTCTCGCGTGCGGCTACCCCGGATCCAACACTGTACCTCAAGGCCAATATTTATGCCACAGCACGATGAAGGATTTATAGAACCCATCTTGTCGCGCCCAAGTGAAGTTGAAACGCAGGCCAACGGCTAATGTTATAAGTACCTTAATATAAGGTCGTGTTGTTTTTTTGGTGTAGGCAGTTTCTTGACCCCCCCTCTGTGTGCTTTCGATCTCCCAGCGACCCCTCGCAAGCAGAGGCGCGAGAGGACGACCTTTACGCGCGCGCAGCTCGACGTGCTGGAGAGCCTGTTCGCGAAGACGCGCTACCCCGACATCTTCATGCGCGAGGAGGTGGCGCTGAAGATCAACCTCCCCGAGTCCCGTGTTCAGGTTCGTCATGTTTACGGTGTATTTGCCGGGGTCCCCCTCCCTCCCCCTCCTCTCGGCTGCCACGCACGACTAGAGAGGTGACGAGCCGCCACTTCACGCGCTTATGGAGATGGAGTGGCGTGGTGGTCGTGCCTCAAAATGTCTTATCTTCATAAACTATATTTCTGGACCCCCTAATGTGTCGCGGGATAGTTTATGGGGTCGTGAGATAGTTAAATAACCATACTTATATAGTTTAACCGTTTCAATTATTCTGCACATTTTCATTTTATTTGAAGAGTTTAATGGTGTTGTTTATGTAGATCTGTTTATATTTTCACACTTTACGTTCTCCTTAAAAAGAAATAGTTCATATTTTGCGCCCCCCTCTCGTGCATGCGCATGCAAAAAGTGCTATAACAGTCAGAGCGCAACATCCAACAGCTCTATATATATATATATAAATATACGTGTATATTATTTTCTCCTCCGCCTCCAGGTGTGGTTCAAGAACAGAAGAGCAAAATGTCGCCAGCAGGCCCAGCAAAACCAAAGCGGAGCCCAGAGCAAGGCCCCCCGGCTGGTGAAGAAGAAGGGATCGCCCCTCAGGGAGGCCGGTTCTGAGAGCGGAGCCAGCGGCCAGTTCACGCCGCCTTCGAGTAACCCGATCCCGGCCGTGAGCAGCAGCAGCGGCGCGCCGGTGTCCATCTGGAGTCCTGGAGCCTCCGTCTCTCCGCTCTCGGACCCGCTCTCGACCTCCTCGTCCGCCGCCTCGTCCTGCATGCAGCGATCGTACCCGATGACCTACACCCAGGCGCCCGGATACAACCAGGGCTACGCCGGCTCGTCGTCCTACTTCGGCGGGATGGACTGCAGCTCGTACCTGTCGCCGATGCACCACCAGCTCTCCGCGGCGGGCTCCGCCATGAGTCCCATGGGGACCAACGGCGTGCCCGGCCACCCGAACGCCGCCTCTTCCCTCCCCGCTTCGGCGTACGGGGGCTCGGGGCTGGGCTTCGGCGGCGCCGCCGAGTGCCTGGACTATAAGGACCAGGCGGCCTCGTGGAAGCTCAATTTCAACGCGGACTGTTTGGATTACAAAGACCAGTCGTCGTCGTGGAAATTCCAGGTGCTGTGAAAGGACGCAATAACCGCTTTCACGAAAACAGCGCCAACACAATCCCCAGATATAACCCTTATACGCCCGTGTAGGCTATAAGGGGAAACGTCACGGTGGTTTTCAGCGACCAGGCCCTGAACTCTGTACCTCGGGCAGAGCAGAGGAACCGCGAGACTTTCGTTTCACCCGTTGGGTTAATTTATTGGGCAGATTCGGAGCGAACTCTCCTCAACTTTGATCAAAAGACGCGGAGCACCAATCACCAACCGCGAAGACAATGGTCAAATGAGTGTGCCTCAGTGTGTGGAACGGACCAACTTTCCCCATAAGCTCCTTAAAAACTGTTTTTCGGCGACCCTGAATGGGGCCTTTTGATCAACGCGTCAACGCGGGTGCGAGCACCTCTCACGTGAAGCTGTATGCACTATTTAATTTATATGAAAATAATGTTTATAAGACGCTAGTTAGCCTACGAGAGACAATCAGTCAGTTTGCTTGTCCCCCATATGCGTGTTTTAGATTATTTTCTTGTGTTAGATTTTTGATATTGTGATTCTTTTTATGCAATTCGCCGCGCGCCCATCGGCGCGCTCACGCTGTGAGTTTTGACAGTTTTATTTTCTATACGCCTCGCGTGTTAAAAACGATAAATTATTATGAGAGAACTAAGTGGAACGCGGAATGCAGGGTTGTAGCCTAGTTTAAACACACCTGTCACCGTCGCCATACTAGGCCACGTTCACCTTTGACAATAAAGAACATTTTAAATGACACCGAATTCTCACGTGTTGATCTTTCTTTTTCCTTTTTTTTCTGTCGTTATTCAGACGATCACCTGTTTCTAAAAAAAATAAATAACGACACCAACCACAACAACAGCTATTCCAGAAGCCACATATTTCTGTTGCAATTGCCGATACAAATGTGAAAGGAAGGCAGGAATTTGAATTATTTGGAATTTATGTTAATCCCGTTTTGGAAATAGGACTAATCCAGCATTTTATGAACACCTCCGCTGGCCGGTTCACGCGACAGCTTCTGAAGACCTCAGTGCAAGTGAAATGTGTTTTCTTGCTTAAGAATACAGGTTAGCTTGAAAAACAAACATGCGAAAGGCAAGTCAGTTTCTCAATCCATCCACACTTCGCTGTGTTATGGTGGTTAAAAAGGGCTTGTGATCAACACATGGGCTGAGTGTTCATAATAAATATCAAGTCACTTCCATCGGGTCACTTCCACGCGCCATTCCTTTCACACATTGTGGATTTGTTTGTGAGAATTTAATAAAACCCAGCAGCCAATTTGAGACCGAGGAGGTCGAGTGCTAAAACAACCAAGGAACAATCCATGGATTAAAGACCAGGGTTCAAGAAATCGGTCTAATTAGGAGTTGGGGGGGGGGGAAACATGACGTCATGAGAGCTCTTCAGAACTCTGGTGACGTTTTGCTGCCGTCAAACTTTGTGTTATCCGTTTGACCCCCAATTAACTTCAAGTAGACTGCAAATATATATGATTGCAGTCTACTAATCCAGTAATATTCATTAGGATACATAGAAAACCCAGGACTTGTAAGGAAAATGTAGGCCATTACATTTAATTATATAGAAATTAGTTTACATCACTTTTTAATGGCATACACACACACCAATAAATGTCATTTTGCCTGAGGAAATTATTAATAAAAGCCTAAAAAATAGAGGTATAGGCCTATTATTAGATTAAAGATGCTCATAAATCTCTTTTAAAATATAGAGTAATAAAGCCTGCCGTGGCCCTACATCCTATAATCCAGATTAATAATCCCTAACACCCTTAACAAGATTCTAGCCTATGAAGATGTGCCTTGATAGGTTTACACGTTCTCTCCCAAACAAAAAAGTAAAACGGCGAACAGGTTCCCCGGTTCACATCAAACCAAATTTAATGCCATCGATTCAGCGAGTCAATCTTCGTGTAACCGGCACGCAGACCCCATTTCGAGGCGCTCAGGTTTAATTACGCGCCACGCGGCATTAAAACGGACATATGGGTCCAGCAGCAGGCCGCTGTCCGTTAATCCTCTCGTCGCATTTGAGGACGTCGAACAATAAGGGAGCCGGGGCGACCGGCGCGTTTAGCGGACCGGAGCCCAGAGGCGAGGCCTTCCCAAGCGGCACCATGCACGAGCGGGGGATTTCCAAGGCGTTAGCCGTGCACGAGCGAGAAGGGATCTAGTCTCGCATGGCCTTAACACGCGGCCGGTATGGGGCTATACACCTCCAGAGTTAATAACCCGCCCCAGCCCTGTACAGATTCGATTATGTTATTATCTTTTCAATTTATCGAGTAGCCTATAGATAAAACTCGGGTAGCCCAATTAGTTACAATGGACTTGTGAAGCGGTCTTTACCAAAATAACAATAATTGTTGGGCCTTGTCAGTTGCAATTAACGATCTTTTGGTCCACAAAAGCGATTAGGCTGTTAACTTGAGGCCACTGGCCTTAGGGACGGATAACAAGCAGCATCGATAGTCCATTGTTGAGAGGCTATGCGCACAAAGAAGGAAATATAGGCCTATGTGTAATGAACTCCAGCCAAACACGGCGTTGTGGGTTATTTTATTACACCCTTAAGCCTCAGATTTAATGATGGCCTATATCAGAGGCCGTCCTTTAGCCTACTTTATGAAAAAGAACAGAACAAATTAGGGTATACGTCATTGCCTAATAACAGAATACGCGTGGCGACATTTGAACTTCTCATATAGCCTTCATCTTAACAACTGCCACATAAGCGTTATATAGCCTGATTTGTCAAAAGCAGTCGGGATATAAGCACAAGACAAAGCGAGCGGTGCCTATACAACAGACATGTAACTGTAGACTATTGTTATGCAGAAACCTTTGTCCTATATTCCCAAGACGACCGTGTCCGTCACATATCAACACTCTCCCACGTAGGCCTACATAATTCATCTTTAACGACAGTCGTGGAATCTCGTTTGATTCCGCAAAACAATAGCGCGCCTGTGTTCGTGTATGGCCTAGGCCTACGTGCGTGTGGCCGTTGGTGGAAATGGTACGAGTTTATACGCGTGCACGCGCGGTTAACTTGCAACATCTCATAACCTTTCGTGCGTGTGTCACGTCAGCAGTGATTTCGTCTCGCGCAATACACGATTTGACGAGATTAAACTCAGTGTAATCTAATGCACATGCTGAATGGCGTCATGTGACTTTTTGCGGAACTTCAAATCAAGTAGATGAAAAATGTCTTTTTAATTCAAAATGAATTCAGAAATTCCAAATGTTGGTTCGTTTGGGTCAATTCTGAATGTGATGCCAGAGCAACCAATGTCGGCATAATTATGCATAACGAGTGTATGCCACATCAATTAAAAACAAAAAAAATACTAGATAAATTGTTGATAATTATACACGTTTATGGCCACGCATGAGACACAGCATGGGCACATGTTTTCTCCAGCAATGTCAGGACAAGGTGAAGATTAGCCTGATCTTTGTTTTGGTAACATTTCTAAACTGCAATATCAGGGGCACACAAAAAGAGTTGTTGGCTAAATAAAACTTTATCATATTGTAGCCCACACAGTCAACATAGCCTACCTTTTATAGCATTGTCCACATTAATGTTGGATGACAACGTTTCACAGGCTGTTGGTGCTGAAATTCACCGTTTATTGGTACCTTTTAGGGTAGCCTATTTAGTTGGCCTACTTTAGCATATCCTGCGTTTTCCAATAATTTTGTCTTCCTTTCAAAGCGCAAACATTTTTAGCATTTCATTATTAGCCTACTGATGTAGGCTATTGACTCTCCATCGCCGTCAGACCCGTAAATGAAATGTTTGGTGGATTACTATGGATGACGTTTGTTTCATTAAAACTATTTAGAAGGGAAATAGGCGGGTTTGTTTGAGACCGCGCCAAATATTTGGTAAAACAATTTGCTCCAGATAACAGTTAGGCTACAACGTAGACCTCCTAAGTAGGCCTACTGGTTGATTAATAACCGCTTCTGCTGATGCTATTTTTGTATGCTATCCGTGGCACACCGCGATTCTAATTCTCAAGGTCGCATGATTAAACGGACACTGTGTGGGACTTGAAATAACATTTTCATCTTATTCTGTTGGCATTGTAGTGAGCCTTTCAAAAGCAGCATAGAGAAGAACATTTGAATTCAACATTCTGAGCTGAGACATTTTGTCAATAGCTTGTCAGAGTAGGATACTGTAAAATATACACCATAGGCTTATAGCTCTTAATAATCTAAATCACTCAAAATAATACATTATTTTGCATAGAATTATGGGTGACGATTCAATTCCATTTCGGGAGCCTGTTATGAATTTCTCATGTAAACCCCTTACCAATAAAGTGTTATGGAATTATGAAAGTAGGCCTAAATTGTAATGACTTTTGTACAGTGGCAGGATTTACGTTGGTTGGTAAAACCATATGACTGGAGTTGGCGATGTGAGCCAAAATACACAAAAACCGACAAATTCTTAACAGATTAAATACAACACATACTCACACACAAAGCGGAAAGCTGATTACACGTTCCAAAATCCGACATATGTAAAAAATAAAAAAATAATGAAATGCCATTCAAACATTAATGCTTTACATAAAGTTAATGCCTAGTTAATGCATCCATTTAGCTTCACGACTTCTCAACCCCAGGATTATATTGGCAGCGCGCGGTCAGCCAGCAAAGCACTCCGGCCATTATCTGAAGGGTCCATTTGCAAAATAAATAAATAAAATAAATATATTTAAAAAAAACAAATAAAAAAAATCTTCTTATGAGAGCGAAAATAGAGATGTTCTAATGACAGATTACATGCATCTAATGGCAAAATTTGTATCCATAAGCTTGCGAGGCTAAAAGCATTTGAGGCGAACATGATGGGCAAGCTTTGCGCAAAAACATGCACATAAATTCAACACACATGAACAATGAACAACACTTGTTTTGCTCTTTTTTATTTATAAGTGCCACTACAATCAGAGGGTAGCTACGTTTTGCAATTATACAAATAGGCTACGTTTTTGTCAAGAGACACACAAAAAGAAACACATAATTCACTCACAATGTTGACTGAATAGTTTTAAATGTGCCTCGTTATACGTATTTGATATGGAAAAAACAGTTATTTCAAATGCTAAAGTTTGGTCCACGCAGGACTTCTGCATATCTTAAAGGTCCGATAACGAGCAGTTTTCCCTTGTTCTGTATTGGTAGTGCCAATGCTAACCCTATATGAGGAGACAAGGTTTTGTACCTCACCGTCTAAAGTGAGTGTAGGTCTACTTGGTTTCAAGTCTGCTCTTGGTCTGAAACATCACTCAGAGGACCTTTCATTGGCTCACACACCCAGCCAGTCTTAGTTCAGTCAGTTATAACATCAGATGAGCACTTGAAACATGCAGAAACACACTTTACGAACACAGAAACGTGCAATTCTGGCTTGTGTGTGGACGCAACAATGCACAATACGCACAGAGTAAAGCAGAGACCTCAACTGCCAATGTCTCCTGTACAGGCGTTAATATGTAGAGGTCAAAGGTCAGGGGGCCACACAGTCAGCGTACTCCACCCTTTTGCTGCTGACTGTCTTCTCTTTAAGGCAAATGGGAAATGTAAACGTACGCACCACACTAAACCTCTACGGGTCTCCTAATAATGGCCCCGCCCCTACTGTCACGGAAGCAGATGGAAGTGGTAGTGTACAGTAGGGGAGGGTGAAGGGGGACAGATGCCCCCCCCCCCCCCTGCCCCAAGTCCCGGCCCACCTGTTAAGGGCAGCAGTGTGCGGGGCTCCTGGTACGACACGCGGCGGCTTGACTGACAGGTTCTGGCACGTGCTTGTCCGAGGACACCTCTCCACCGATATCCTGTGTGTGTGTGTGTGTGTGTTTGTCTCCTCCGCCAGCGTCATGTGCTTATTGATCAATCAGTGTGTGTGTGTGTGTGGAAGGGGAGGGGGGGGGGGGGGGCGGTGGAGCGGGCCCACCCTGCAAAAACCCCCCAGTCACCCCACCCCAACCCACCAGCACCGGGATTAGCGAGCGTGCGGATTACACGCGCCACAATGGAGATCCACACAAACACGAATATGCCCCCGCTCAACAAAGCACACAGGCCGGACAGCTTGTCTGAAGCGACCTGAGCGCTAGCAGCTCTTAGCATCTTAGGCAAGATCTTCATAAAAGTCTCAGTGCAACATGGTAGTTATGCTAACCATCATGGTAGTTATGCTAACCATGGTAGTTATGCTAACCATCATGGTAGTTATGCTAACCTTGGTAGGTATGCTAACCAACATGGTAGTTATGCTAACCATCATGGTAGTTATGCTAACCATGGTAGGTATGCTAACCAACATGGTAGTTTTGCTAACCATCATGGTAGTTATGCTAACCATGGATACAGAGGTTCCAGAGGTAGTTATGCTAACCATGGTAGGTATGCTAACCATCATGGTAACATGGTTATGCTAACCGATGCGTCCGCGCTGAGCGGGGCTCTATCCGTTTGGGTGGCTATATTCACAGGATGACAGTTGTCACACTGAGATGTTGCCGGGCGATTGTGGACATTAGTGACAAACGACACACACACTCACACACACACACACACACACACACACAGACACACGTGTAACTTATCAGTCCTGTATGTGGTTTGTGTTGCAAATATGAGTATTTGACATCTAAATGCTTTCTGTTTATGCTGGTATCACAGTTGCTTGGGTTCACCTTTCATCTTATTGCATCATTGTGTTGTTGTTGAAAGTGGTGGTTTTTTAAGCCTGTGTGTGTGTGTGTGTGTCAGTGACTACACCACTATGACCAACAACAGATCGTCTGTCCTACTTTTCACACACAACAACACGGTGACGTCAAGCGGCCCGGTCCGAGAAACAAGGTCAGGATTAGACCTACATGGGGGGAATCTATACATTAACAAACCCCAATAACAATACTTCAACGTCAACAATAAAAACAACAACACAATTAGATGATAATAGTGACAAAACAGATCAGAAATACCAGTAAACACGGGCGGCTCGAGGTTGAGAACCCAGAGGAACAGCCTCAGCGGTGGAAGAGGGTGCGTGTTATGTTACTGACAAAATGAGAGGCCCGGGTTCCTTGTGGTTACGAGCGCCAGGCGCTGGCCACCCAGGGACGTCTGAATAGGCCTGGGTGGGACAGGGGGTTCAGTGGCCCGTGCTCAATCGTCTGTGCTGGAGCTGCATCCCACTGTGGGGCTCCTCTAGAATGTTAGCCACGTTAGCCACGTTAGCCACAACTGATTTTTGTGACGTTAGCGTTGCAGGAAGAGCAACAGAACACAGAGTGGTCCTGCAACAGTTCTCCAATCACACTGGGATTAAATGACTGTAATGTGGAACACAATTGTTTTAAAGTAGAGTCAAACTATGCGTTGGATTTACTTATTCTCTCTGTAGGGCTCAGCTGGTATATTAAACTCCAGAGCTATATACAGCAATTCCAGAGCTACAGGTGTCTATGGCTACTGTATAAAACACATCTCACCCATGGGTCCCCGACAAGCCTTGAGAAATATAACCCTCTTAAATGTTTGTTATGAAGCACATTGAGTGAGGATACAGGGTATCTTCACATCATGTCAGTCATCTAGGTTTTGAGGAGTGAGGATGCGATTTGGTGATAGTTTAGGAAAGACTTTAAGGGGGGCCTCAGGCATGTGTGTGTGTGTGTGCGCGCGCGTGCGTTTGTGTGTGTGTGTGTGTGTGTGTGTGTGTGTGTGTGTGTGTGTGCGCGTGCGTGTCTCCTATCCCCCATGGGGTGAGTGGGTTTGTTTTGCTAATGACCCTATCCCGGTGTGACCTCATTGAGTCTGTGCTCACTGTTGTGGCTCATAAATACAGAGCAGTCCCATTGTAAACACTCTCATTCGCACAGATAAGGTATTGTCATTAATGATCAACGGCAATTTGTGTGTGTGTGTGTGTGTGGGGTGTGTGGGGTGGGGGGGGTGGGGGGGTGGGGGGGAGAGCAATTATGGGAGGGAAGATGCTGAATTAATGATGAAAACAAAGATTGTTCTTCAGATACTCAATCCCCCACAAGAGATTCACTTTTTTTTGTCTTAGCCAACATCTCATATGTTGCCTCCTCTTAAAGGCACCAGGAGGAGCCTTATGGGAGTAGCATTGACCGCAGAAGAAGATTCTCCACAAGCCCCGTCGCCTCATCGCAGAAGAAGAGAAGGGTTGGGAGACGCTGTGCTAATTCAGCGGCTGTGTAGTGATGAGGTATAACAACCGTTTATAACCGCTGTTACATGGAGCAGGTAGGGGTTAGGCATCTTGCTCCAAGGATGCTTGCAGGTGGGCCAACTCAGGGGCTCGAACCCATGACATTCCTGATTGGGAAAACTCAAAGTGCCTTTAAATGAGGTCAGGAGATGAGTTATACAGCAGAACCACTCCCATGAGGATTGTTTTAGTGCCTTGCTCATAGACAATTCTATAGACAGCTAATTTCTCTGGTAACTGGAACGACTTTGGCTGCACTTTGCTCAAAATATACAGAAATATAATTAAATGTGGTATTTTATTTCTCCATTAACCTTAAAACGCTCTTTTAAAGTCTATCAGCTAGAGAGAGGATACTTTAATCTTGAAGCACTTCACAATAGCTGTATAAAATATTTAATTCTTATCTGGGTTTATAGATTTACAGCATTTAGCAGACGCTTTTTATCCAAAGCGACTTACAATTAGTACGTTTGTCAATAGTTGAACCAGTTAACCACCAGTTTTACAAGTAGATAACATTCTTTAAAATAAGGACAGCATCATGTAACCATGGTTACTTTACCTATGTATTTGCACAATATTACTCAAATTACTTATAGCCAATGTTATAAGCTAACGGAGCGAATACAGTGATGATGAGATATTTTTATATACAATATACACAAAGGGAAAGCGGGGGCAGGATAGTGTAGTGGTCTGGGTGTTGGACTCCCAGCCAGAAGGTTGTGGGTTCAAGCCCCAGAGTTAGCCTACCTGTAAGCATCCTTGAGCAAGATGCCTAACCCCTACCGGCTCCATGTCATTGTAAGTTGCTTTGGATAAAAGCATCTGCTAAAAATTATCTAAAAAAAAAAGGTGTCGGTCAATCTCTCATCAACCCTCTTGCTTCCCTTTCGCCCTTAAAGACAGTGGAGAATAGCTCTCCTGAATATAGAGGGGAGGTATGACTTTCTCGGGTCTATGTGCGTGTGTGTGATGCTTAATGTCTCTGTTTACAGCCATTATTCAAATGAGCCCCGTCCCACTGAGTGTGTACGTGTGTTCAGAATGCGTGCGCTTAGCGTAATAGCGCAATAACATCAATTACAGAGCAACTGATTGTGTTTACCTGCGCGCGGTGAACCTCACAGAGGCACCACGTGCCTTCCTGTTCCCCAACTGTAACATGTACAGTAAGCCCGACGCGTCACAGTACAAGTGTGCACTCGCAAGCGTGCACATTCCCTGGCACGAGCACGCACAAATACTGCGTGAATGACAACGCGCACGCGCACACAAGCACGCACGCACACATGGAGGGTCTGCTTCTAGTAGCGCGCCAGAGAGAGAGAAAGAGAGCGCGCGAGGGGAGAGAGGGTATTATGACAGAGGGGGGAGAGAGGGAGAGAGACAGAGGGGGAGATAGAGAGGGAGAGAGCGA
>JAODLI010074234.1:0-13415 GCA_027575585.1 Percopsis omiscomaycus
GGGGGGGCGGAAGCGCGTCGACTCTGACTGGGGCCGAGAGAGGGGAATCTGGCGCCACTGGATCCGGAGGAGCGGAGCCGCTGAGCGACAACTCCGCTGAACTCGTGCCGCGCCTGGTCCGTTCCGCGCACCGCTGCCCGCCCGTCCCCCAACTTCTGCCATGGCATAGCCTCGGCTCCTGGCTAGCCTCCAATCCTCACCGGGAACGGACATGCACAGGCGGGACCGGGGATCTGGGCTACCTTGTGCTTTGCGTCAGTGATTCACAGTCTGAGGTGAGTGGCTCTTTCTTGGATGCGCCTCTCAGTTACAGCGGCTGGAGAGGGTGGGTGGGGAGGTTGGGGGGAGGTCTATTCAAAATAACCTCTGGAGGAGAAATCTGGGAGATCTGCTCCCCCCTCGAGCCTGGGAGAGACGAGGATTTTGATCTTTTAAATCCCGCTGGAGATTTCAGTCTCTTTTTTTTTTTAGCCCCCGGGTGATCCGGTGTGAAACACGAGGCCAGCAGAAAGAGGAGATATTCACCGATTTTGTTTTATGCTAAGTCGCGTGTGTGTGTGTGTGTGTGTGTGTGTGTGTGTGTGTGTGTGTGTGAGAGAGGGGATGAGAGAGGAAAGGGGAGGTTTCGGTCAGCTGTCGTGGAATGTGCCGAGTTGAGGAGAGAAGCAGTAGAGAGACAAAAAACAAACAGAAAAAAAAAGTTGAAATATTCCCAATAAACATCTTCTGACGCAGGAGGACTGACGGTGATACGTCTGACCCCGCCGTCGCGTTTAGAAGCCAAATAAGTGGCGGTCTTTACATCTGTCAGGTAAATTCTGCCGCTGGGGTGGGTGGGGGGTGTTGAGGCTGATCCAGATTTAACCCGACTGCCCCCCCCGCCCCCCCCGAGGAGCTGAAGCGCTGCTCGTGTTCAAGGGCTCAAACGTGATGCTGCATTTTCCTCATTTTACGCAGCTGAGCGTGCCCTCTTACTGATCATGCCGAAACCTTCAGCGGCTAGAACCCTGCACTGTCCAGCTTTGAAGACTACCCCCCCCCCTCCTCCTCCTCCTCCTCCTCCTCCTCCTCCTCCTCCTCCGTGTGTGTGTGTGTGTGTGTGTGTGTGTGTGTGGGGGGGGGGCTAGCGGTAGAGAGGAATTTGTAATAAGAGCCGTGCCATCAGCCAGTTGACTGGGTTTGATGAAGGACCTTAACTGTGGACTAATCTAGATTAATGGATTAGATCAGTCCACCATCACAGAACGTGTGTGTGTGTGTGTGTGTGTGCGCGCGCGCTTGTAGGGATGGACACAATATCATAAGGTTGTAAACTCCAGAAATCCCGACTGTCCTTCACAGACCCTTCAACCCCTCCCCTCCCCTCCGTGACATGTGAAGGTAACATTGACACGTGCGTGGGGTTTGTACTAAAGCCGTCACCCTACTTCTGTCACCCTACCTCCGCACGTAGGGGGGTTATACTAGGAAATTAATTTAAGAACACTACACCCCTCCATCCACCCACCCTCCTCCTCCTCCTCTTCCTCCTCCCTCTCCATCCCTTCATTTGTCGAGGCACTGTGTGAGAAGCGGGCCCGCTTCAGCCCAGGAGGAATTCTCGTGCCGGCCCACCGCCTCAAAGCTAATCTTTATTTTTTAGGAATTGGTCAAAATCGGTCTGCAGATAACACACACACACACATCCCTAGACAACACTCCATAGAGACGGGGTGAAGAAGACATGCGGCGTTCTGTATTACAGGTCCAATACTGCTAGACGAACACACACACACTTAGACACAATCCTTGTATTGACACGTGAGAGAGAGAGAGAGAGAGAGAGAGAGAGAGAGAGAGAGACAGAGACAGAGAGAGAGAGAGAGAGAGAGACAGAGAGACAGAGAGAGAGAGAGAGAGAGAGAGAGAGAGACTGACTGCCAGGTTTCCAAACGAGTGCTGAAGTGCGCCTCCTCCGTCTCCCCTGGCGGGAGTGGTACTCATTCATCCAGAAAACAAATTGCTCTCCTATACAAGAATGACTGTTCTTGGAGCAGGCCAGATGTTACCTTTCATGTGGTAATGGAATTATTCATTAAGAGACAGCATTGTTGTTTTTCATAACGAGTGACAACACGCCGCGGTGAGAAACTGTGTGTGTAAGGGTGGAGAGGGCGTGTGTGTGTGTGTGTGTGTGTGTTGCATACCGGAGGACACTGCACACCTGATCCCACTTTGCTGGTGTTCCATGCCTGCACTGTGTGTGTGTGTGTGTGTGTGTGTGTGTGTGTGTGTGTGTGTGTGTGTGTGCATGCGCGTGCATGTTTGGGCGTGCGTGACTCCCCTGTTGGTCTATGCTGGTAAAGCACAACGGGCCGTAGGGGCAAAACTGCAGTAAACAGAGGAAATAGATGGTTTACGGCGTTATGGTTGGAATGAGGAGTGTTGAATCATGGGTAAGACTTGGGAGTTCATCGCCTAAAGTCGCTTATTACAAGTAATTGGACCATTGCCTTTATTTGTGTTCATTTATTGATGGCTGTAGGTACAGCGCTGTTCTCGCTTCCCCACCGAGTGCAGAGTCAGCTGACCGAAGCCTCGTGGGGGTTCAGCGTCATGCACAAGGGCACTTCTACAGGACGGATGCTTGCTGTCACAGGCGTTTAAACCGTCGCTCCACAGTGAGGTCAAGAGTGCAGGGTCGGCTAACCCTGAAGCGCGAACGTGTGCCTTTTTTTAAACGACATTTCTGCGTATGCTTGGTTCGGGACTTTAAACCCCGGGCGGCGGGTTCAGGGATTGTTTCTGCACTTGCCAGCACGAATGTCATTGTTTTCCTTTGAGACAACATCAAACAACATACAGAGCGTATTTTTCTACTGTAATGTCACGTATTTCTAAGTAAAAAGCAGGAGGGGTGTAATTTGATTGGTTAGTGAAAGTTAGTGAAAGCCCACTCGCACTTAATGCAATCACAAAACTAACTCAAATCACCGAGGACAGTGATTTGAGTTTGTAAAAACAAAAACAAAATGTTGGTGACGTTTTTAACGTACTTGGCATTATAAGTGCCTAATTTGACTGGACATGGTAAGGTATATAATTATTATCATCATCATTTTTCTTGTCTTTCATTCAAACTTTTAACTTTGTCCAAGCATGTTTCTGTATGTGTTGAATTTTGTACTCTCTATTTCACTCTATATTACATTCTGAAATGCTATTGCACAGGGCTGATGGGGGAAAGGGGGAGGTTGACACTGGACACAAATTAAGCAGTGCCCCTATAAACTATACTTAACACATCATGTAACTCTTGTAATATGTAATCGGTGTGGAGATCTTATTAGAGTGTGTCCCTGACCAACCAAATTAAAAGGTTAATACCTATGAGAATGATGAAGTCACATATTGAATAACTTTGCTGCACATATTTTAGATTCTACCTTGGTGGACGAATTGCAAAATAAAATAAAATAAATCTAAATTACATAACTGATATATTTCACCACACGTCTTTTCACCCCCCTCTCTCCATCTTCCCCTCTCTCTCTGTCCATTGTATTAAATTCTGACTGTTCTCCATCCAAGCAGAGAGAACTTCTTTACCATCCTGTCTCCTTCCGCACAGATGTGCATTCTCGTCCTTTCCTCTCATTTTCCATGTGAAGCAGATGTGGTGTGTGCGCGTGTGTGCCTGCACGTGGCTCCATCACTAAGGAAGCAGTCAGCCTCGGATGAATATGAGCACAGCAGGGAGGGGGGGGGGTTCTGTAGTTAGTTAGCCATCAGCTTTGAAACCTCTGCCTGTCTAGGAGGAAGATGAGAGAGAGAGAGAGAGAGAGAGAGAGAGAGAGAGAGAGAGAGAGAGAGAGAGAGAGAGAGAGAGAGAGAGAGAGAGACACACAAAGAATGTAAGAAAAGTGCGAGTGAGAGAACAGAGAGAGAGGGGGAAAGTGAGGGAAGGATAGGAGGAGAGCGTGGAGAGCTTTGGATCACAGTCAGAGGGTGAACATTCTCTGATGCATTAGGATGAGAGCCTCCGCAGCACATGCAGTAGTGTCATTATCGTGTGGACTTCGGGGCAGGGTTCTGGAGATCTGCACCAATGCAACGCGTGTACAAATGCATTGTGGGTAGAAGAGCTCAAGGTCTCAAAAGTCCATACGTTGCTGGCAAACAAATAAATATTGCATAGCGACATGTAGAGCCATATTGGGAAATGACGGAATCTCATTGCTGACTTATGGTTGTCAGGAACTTTAAGCCTGTGGCTCAATATAGACCTTATTACTTTGCCTTATGAAACAGGGGAGAGAAATAGTCGACTACTACATGCTTTACACACACACACACACACACGAGAAAACCGAGATCTTTAATATGCTCATTAAAGCAATATCCCAGTGCTGCTGTTCAGAAATGACGAGAATGATTACAGCAATTATATTATATTTCATTTTCTGAACTAAAATAAAACTGTGTTGTTAAAAAATATAAAGTACAACGATTCCGGTTTCACTATTATGTATTTAAGGCCCCAATGATCAGAAGGCAAATCCTTAAATGGCGCTTGGTGACAGCGAGGTGATCCAAGATGAGTGAGCAACAATTACGAGACGCAATCCCTTAAAGCCCCCCCAACGCCTGTCCGCCTTACAGCATTAAGCTAGCATTAACTGACAAAGGATTTACTACACTTAGTGTCGGCCTAATGCACGTCTGCTAACCCTGACACTGCCCTGTATGGGTGACCATTGCGCATACACATACTAGTCAATCAAAAATAAGAAAAATAGATACTTCTCACAACACCACGAATAACCTCCATACATTTTAACTGTACAATCATACAAGTCTTTTCACAACATTACTAAGGGGGGGGGTAGATCAATCTGGATTACAGATTTATCTACGGGACGAGACCATCACGCTCGTTCGTTGGGGCTGCACCCGAGGCAACGTTGAGTTGTAATGTTAAACCGTCGCAATCACTTTATGCCCACTTTGCCCCACAATACAGGCTGCATACATTTTCCTGCCATTTGACTCCGTAAATAACAAATAGTGCCAAGCTGTCACTGTGCAAGGACCTCAGAGTAAGGAAGACTCAGCCTAAGAGCTTAAAGTGCACAAGCCCGTTTTACCCATAATTGTGCCAAATAGCATGAAAGTGTGCTGCCATTCTGAAAAGGCTAGTAACAGACACACACACACCTTAGCAGCTGATGGCTGCGGTGTGATGAAGGTTGTCAACGTGCACTGAATAAAAGTAAAGCAAAGAATTAAGCAAAGTGCCAAGTAAGGAAAGAAGTAAGTTTGTGTAATAAAGGTAAAGAAATGAAGATAATTAAAGGATGAATACAATGGTTTAATGGAGTGGCTGTGTTGGTGATATTTGAAATGTACGCCTATATGAATGAATCTTCCTTTAGTGGAGCAGGATCATAGAAATATCTCGAACCTCTAAATCCACAGACTTGGAAAAGGACACCGACATGTCTAGTTGTAAAGGTTTTGGCCGCATTGCCAAAAAGGTCAGTAAAGCGACCGCCATTCAAAACTGTACAGTCATCGCCAGTATGTTCTAGATACATCAAGTGTGCACATACTGGAAGCATAACCAACACAATACCAAGGCATTACTGCGGCCCATTCAATTGTCTGCACAGCACTTTAAAAGAGGAACCCTTCACGGGAGGATATGGAGGCTAACGGCCACTCAGCAATGCGGAAAGGCACTTAAACGTCCTTGTCTGCTTAGCACATATTGTTCTAGTGGATATGACCAAGTGTGGTCTAGTCGAATCCTTAAATGCGACCTTAACGGGCAGCGACAGTGACAGGAAGGTGTTCGAGTGCACCGTGCCATCCAAACAAGGTCAGATGTAAAGCAGAGATTTGTCATGCGCAGGCCACTTCCAGCGAGGGCTGTTTTGGGTCTCTTCAATCGCAGAGCAATAGCGGGTCAGTTCACTTCACTAGCTTATTACCCCCTAAAATAACGATGCATGGCGACCACCCTGAAGAGGGCCAGTTGTTGAGGCCCCCGCTGAGTCACGGTGAGTCAGGAGGCGAGGGGGGCCGTGAGGGGGGGTGGTGGTATTCCCGCCCGAGGACCGTAGCCGCATGCCGTCTGCTGTGCCCAGAATGAACCGGACGGATAATGAATCAGATCTTTCGGAGCGAGGTACGCGTCACTCAGCCTGCAGTGCTGGCGCGTCAGCCGGGATCACAGATGGATTCCTACATGATCCAATGCCAGAAACTGTACGCATACTGAGCCTTGCATTAGTAGGGGGACGAGAAGATAAATGCCTAGCACATGCTTCAAATAGCTGCGCTTGTTGGTGGTAATGGAGTAATAATGTGAGATACGAAACTCCGCCCATGCCTTATTCAAACAGTCAATCCTGACCTCATTTGGAGTGGTGGTAGGGTAACAGTTTAACCTTTCATTCAAAAGGTCATCCAGAAGGCAACAATGAAGATGACACAAAGAGAAATACACAAAAGAACATGTTCATGTTGGTGAATAGATAATAGGTTAAATCACGAAGACGTCACAAATGAACAGGGGACTCGAGAGGGGAAAAATTATGTCCGTCGCTAAGATCCAATTATTTTCAAAAGCTTCAAATTCAGTATAGCCGTGATAAGAACTGGAGAATTAATTCATTGGGTTGTGCCATACTTAACCATAAATGCTTTCCCTTACATAATTAACACTGCTGCTTCCCAAACAGCTCAATCAAGCCACAGGTGAGAAGGTCAGAAGTAATTACTTGCCTACAACGCAAGTTTCTGACCTCTAGGTTACCGCTCTGTTTTAATTCCTTCTGTCAGCTACTCTGTACACTGTGGGATGTTTTTTTCTTCTGGCCTTGCATTTCAAAGCGTGGGACTAGACTAACTGCGTTGATAAATGAAAGGGGAGCGCTGTTAACAAGTGAACATATTGTACTGTATGTTGTTCACTGCGCTGTACGGGGTGTATCGGGTGTGTGCTATTATTCTAAATTGGTCAAATGAGTTTTTTGCAATTACTAACACCTACACACACACCATTTAGCTTAGCAGAAGGCTGCTGTGTCCACCCTCTCTCAGCAGGCCTGCTGAGACACTCTCGGTTTGCGTTTGGACATGGCCATTACAGGGCACCGTTTAGACTCGAAGTGGCCTTAAGAAGACATCTGGGCCATCAGAGTGTGTGTGTGTGTGTTTGTGTGTGTGTGTGTTGTATGGTTTTGTGTAGCCCTTCTAGCCCTGGCTAGCTCACTGCGTGGGGTTCCTCGGTGTGTTATGAATACCTGCAGATTAGATTGATCAGATAGAGAGCAGGCGTCCTGCAGATAGAGCGCAGAGGTAAGCCACCGTCGCTCCACTAACAGAATGGGAAGCCCGGCTTGCTTTAATTGAGTAACACAGAAAGCCCAGCTCATAATTTAACCGGGGAGAGAGGAGAGGAGAGAGAGAGGTCCACTGCGTTGCTCCTAGGTAAACAAGCAGGCAGGTATGAAATGGGAAGCCATTCCACATTGGCAGCGAGCAGTCACGGCGGATAAGCCGAGGCCGATAATTGTCTTATCTTATTCAGCATCCGCGCGAGTATGCGCTGTGTTTGCTTATTGTAAAATAAGCAGGCAGGGGGAGAATTATCTGTCACAGCCTCAGAAGATGACTGCAATGTCGTGACGCAGACACCACACCTGCTTAGTGGTAGAAGGTAATTGATTCGCTATGCTTAGGAAGTTCTATTCCTTTTAACCCATAGCTAGCTGCTCTACAGTACTGTAAGAAGAGTGTATCTGCCAGAATAGTCCCATTTTTTATCTTTAAATATCTATTATCTCGTTTTGGTTCGTGTTGAATGCGCTTCTCGCTTAGTTCCAAAAAAATTATATCAATAAAGATGTGGACATGCACAGGCGTGTAGAAACATCACACCTCATTTCCCCTTTAGTATTAACTGCCAAGGGTGGCGCTGGGACAGGATTCGTGCTTGTGAGTGCGGTCACTCGCGACACGCCAAGTGTCGGCCAACACTAAAGCTCAACACACAAGCCCCCCACAAAGCAGGGATGCATACACTCTGGAGGGCTGGGAAGAGGAGAGGGTGCGGTCAGGGGGGATGTGGGGGCGGAGATGCATGCAACTGCCAATGAAAAACGAGCTATAGTGCTTCTAAAATTGGTCTCATTGGTTTCACAGAGAGCGAGATTAGAGCCACCACGGAAATCTGTTAGGATTATTTTTTTTTAGGGCACGCTAAAACCCTAACCCGCACGGATTTCCAATAAATAAAAACAGAAGGATTGGCAGGCAGAAAGGACCGCCGCCAACTGGCAACAATGCTACCAGATGGAAGAGATTCCCGTCCAAGGGTAAATTATGTGCACCTATGGAAGCTTCGAACATGAAAGAAACGGTAGTGCCTATATGATTTTCCCCCCCATTAAAGATACACTCCTCAATTGGGTTATAGCACCCCCAGATCCCCAAATGTCTGCCCCTGCTGATTGTTTACTTTTGGAAACAACAGCGCAGGATACTTGGGGAGGAGTAGAGAAGAAAAGCAAAGTGCTAGTGTGTCCCTTCCAGTGTCCCTTCCAGTGTGTCCCTTCTGCGTGGAACAGCATTTACAGCAGTCGTTCAAAACAACGTTCTCAAATGATATGTGCAGTTGCTATGCGTGCATAATTATATATAATCCCATAATAGCAGCGCTTAAAAGCGTTCATTAGAAAGCGCCCCCCCCCATGGTCGCGCGTTCCCCCTGAGCTGGCCCAACACGGGGCCCAGGCTAACAGCCGACAGGCAGCCCTTCATTAGCAGTGATTAACACGCCGCGTCTCTCTCTTGCCCTCCAGGAACCATGGTGAGCAAGGAGGGCGGGAAGCGCATGCTCACCAACTCCGAGTCCGACTCGGAGGCCGCGCCCTCCCCCTCCGCCTCGCTGGCCCTGGAGGTGAAGTACTCGCTGGAGGGGGGCCGCCAGGTGAGGAAGAGGAACAAGGCGCTGCAGGTGCGCTTCAAGGACATCTGCGAGGCGCAGAACGAGCAGCGGGAGGCGGCGGCGGCGGCGGCGCTGCAGGCGGCGGGGGGGCCGGCGGGGAGGCCGGCGGGGAGGCCGGCGGCGGGCAAGGCGGCCTACCGCAAGTACATGACGGTGCCCGCCCGCCGCTCCATCCCCAACGTCACCAGGAGCACGGGCGTGCAGACGTCGCCGGACCTGACCAAGCGCTACCAGACCTTCCCCTTCGAGCGCAAGAAAGGCCACACCTTCAAGCACGTGGCGTCGGTGGAGAGCTACAGAGGGCAGAACAACGGCTTCGTGGTGGAGGTGAAGCAGGCCCAGGCTGCCGAGCGGGGCTTGGATGAGGAGGAGGAGGAGGAGGAGGGCGGGGGGAGCGGAGTGCGGAGGACCAGGGCTCTGCTCCATACTAATCAGTGTGCAGCCACGGTGGAGCAGCACACTGCACCCGACGGCCTGTGCTCCGACGCGCTGCTGCTCAGCTGCTCTGCGGACACGGAGAGGCCGGCGGACACACCCAGGGGAGCGCAGGCCGACTACCAGCTCTGCAGCCTGCCGCCGGCCAAGCCCGGGACGGCGCTGCCGCGCAGGGAGCCCGACGCCGACCGCTCGGCCAAGAGGCAGCTGGCCCCGGAGGAGGGCTCGTCGCAGACCCTGCCGGACAGGGCGTCCAAGGTCACGGGCCCCATCGCCTGGAACTCCCTCACGCAGGTGGAGTGCCTGGACAGCCCCTCGGTGCGGAGCAAGCGAAAGAAAGGGCCGCAGCTCAACGGGCTGCAGTCGCAGACTCTGCCGCGCGCCGGGGGCGGGGGCTGCACGACGCGGGCTCAGTGCCACGTGGGGCAGCTGTCCGCGCAGCCCCTGCGGGCCATGGAGGAGCCTCTCTCGCCCTGCGGCCCCGGGGAAGCGGGCAGGGCCGCCCCGGAGCCGGGCTCAGGGGAGGCTTGTAAGCAGATTGTGCCTGTGACTCAGGAAGGGGATGTTAAAGCACAGCTTCAGGCTATGGAGAACATGATCAGCTCCAGTCAGGAGACCATCAAGGTGCTACTGGGGGTCATCCAGGAGCTGGAGAAGGGGGAGGCCCACAGAGAGGGGTAAGAACTCACACTACTGTCTTATAATGTTCATTACTAGCAGCATGCAGCTCTAGCTATATTTAACTACAGGAGATGTATACTTGTATAACACTGCTGAATAGGGACTTACGGGGGGGCATAACAAGGCCTAATCACAGGGTTAACACGCTATTAATGTTTTTAATGACCTTAAATTCTCAATTTGCTCTGTTTTTATTGTTACTGCGGCATTTATTATTTCGACAGTACACTCCTCAAATTGGGTCCTGAAACCTCCGTAAAAACAAAACCATGTTGGCCCTTCCGCAATGCTGAGTAGCGCTCACTCCTCTCTACTCTGCCTCCTGTCAGCTCAAACCGCTCGCTACCCTTCCCCGTACAACACGCCACACTTGTATAGTTCTGGGACTACGCCACAATTATAGCTCAATTGAGGGGCGTTAAGTGGCCTTCCTAGTGAGGTAACTAAACCAACTTAGGCGATGAAGTAGTGCTTTAAATGGGCCATGTGAGTGGAGAACGCGGCCTAATTACGGGGGTTAAACAAAGGAAACGGTGCGAACACAGAGCACAGCGGATGATTCAGCGCGCCGTGGCGACGCGTGCTGGTCTCCAGAGGCTCTGGGGAGGCGCGCGCACTTCCAAGCACAGCCGCTGCTGAGCAGCCCGTAGAGAGAGGATTCTGAAGTGTATTCCGGAGGGGAAACGGAGAAAATCACAATGCGGCGGGACGCCAGGGGGAACCGTGGCTTTCACCTGGATAGGGCGGGCCCCGCCGAAGCTATTAGCACAATATTCCTCTGTGACCCTTTCTTCTTTAGATATCAGAGCCGCGACAGAGCTAGCTGGCGGGCCAATCATCTCACTCCATTTGGCGCGTGCGGTTTGATGACTCTATAAAACGATGGCTATGAAAACGCTGCCACTCAGGACAGAGCCTTTAATCGCAAAAGCAAGGTCAGAAAAACTGCGTTCTCGTCGATTTGGGATGTAAAAGGCTCGCTGAATGATCATGACGTTAATATAAAATGACGTCTGCGTAAAATGAATATTGTACTATTGCTATTGATGCACGACTTGGACAAAAAAAGTTGTTGATGTTCACTAGTTAATAACCATCAACTGTCAGCTAGGAAGCATGTCTGCATCCAGGAATTAAGAGAAATATGTTTCCCGCGAAAAAGGTGACCAAGTCTAAGAGACAAAGAATGTTGTAGTCTTGTGGCCTCATGCCCCTTTTGCAAAAATACTGAACTAAACAGTTGCCCTTATCCAGCTGTGCTACATAATGCTAATCTAGTGAGTCCATGACCTATGAAAAAGTCATGGCCTGTGAAAAAGCTATTTACTGTCTGATGGAAATGGAGTATATACAAAGGGGCTCCAGATAGCATCTAGCCTGCTGAAAGAAAGGATTGTCTTTCCACAAAGATGAAACAAACAAAATGGCCAATTTGCTGAGTGAATTGCTGGGGCTCGGACTGAGATTCCTATCTGTTTTGACCTGCCACAGAGCTACAGAGTGGGAATCCAAATAGTCAACACCAGACACCAAGTTGGTGTCCAAAACCACAGGGAATAGCACACGTACAAACACACACGCAGTAGCACGCACACATGTCACAAGCAATATGGGGCTGGCTCTCAACACCAACATTAAACTAGACGGAGGTACCAAGCTTACACTCCTTTTCAACAAGGCTCGAGCAAGAAAATAGATCCTCCAGCAGTCAGGGTTTACACCACCTAAAAAGGCAATTATCTAGCCTCCTCAATCTTTCACTAGGCAACCTTAATCTCCTTATCACCAAACTCATAAAATGTGCTCTGAGTGGGGGCTGTGGAAGTGGGGGGAGGGGAGTCAGACATCATGTGACGCTGCTTGGGGAGGCATCATATGTGCCCGACACATCACTCTTATCTGATCGCTGGGAAGTGACAGGCAGGGGAGGGGAGGGGAGGAGAGCAGAGGAGAGGAAACATGAAGTTTACGGGGTCAACCAATCTCGTAACTAATTCGTGTCTAAATGAAATATAAACCAAGCCTTTATTTCAGACAAAAAGAAAACAATACTGTGTATTATACAATGTGTTTCAGTTTATTCATAAAACATTAAACGTGCAGATCTATAAAATTAAATAGGGCGATGATAAATGCATTGTCGCCTTATTACCTTGTTTGCTTTGTGTTTGATTACACAAGCCCTTTCTTCTGGACTTTTTAGCGAGCCAAGCAGGAATTCTAACACTGCCTTTGTCACACTACATGAGCTCCATTCTTACACAAAATGTCACCAGCCCACCAAATTCGAGTGCCTGGAGGCTACAGGTGAATAGTGCATGCAGTTACACGTTATACCGCGGCTCACGTTACGTGACAATCATTTTTCATGTAAGGTAACGCGCTGCCATTCATCAGTTGGGGCTCGCGTGTATGTGACAACCCCCCCCCCCCAGTCCCCTCAGTCCCCCCGAAACCTAATTCAGCGCCTTTATGTAACTCGTCCGCAAACCTTACAGGCAAGGAATGAATGACAGGAGCTCTGCGCTGTTTGAGGGAATGTAAGGATGGCGGCACGTCAAAAAAAAAAAAAGCCCAGATCACGGAGCTATTTCGCAGTAGAGCCTGCCACTCTCTATTGCCACGTACATATGTTTAAATACGCCACTGACATCCCCTCTATTCTACTAATCAGCAGAGAGAGAGAGAGACAAGAGTCAAGCGATTGACAAGGGCGGAGGGGGGCTCATGGCACTGGGTTATATATAATTAGACCAACCCTCTATTTACAGATTATGTGAACAGCTCTTGGCAGGCTGCTAAAGAGAGGCAAGGCTAGAGGACGCGACTTTCCCTTGGAAAGTTGCAGTCTCGCAGCAGCCCCGGGGAGTCTGGGCAAGAGCAGGCTGGGACATACACGCACACACACACACAAGTCTACTCACACATACAGACAGGAACGCATGCATGGACATACATGCAGAGAGAGAGAGAGAGAGAGAGAGAGAGAGAGCGCGCCAGGGAATAGAATTGCTGCGTCATCAGTAAACGTCCGCAGGCCTGGCCCAAACAGTGACACTCGCACAATGGCCTGTTGTCACCTCGCCATTTTAATTCTTTCGTGTGTGTGTGTGTGTGTGCCTTCCAGCTGTCCCCCACTTGGACGGTGACCGTGGGGACGACTCACCTTGTCTCAGTGGGGAAGGAGTGTGGTGGGGTATAAATAAACTGTTAATGGCACGTTTGGGCTTCACTCTCCCCCTGGAGGCCGGCCGAAATGAGCTCTGCCCTCCAATTTCCTCCTTTTACAACAATAGGGGGGGGG
>JAODLI010074235.1:0-13412 GCA_027575585.1 Percopsis omiscomaycus
AGTTACAGTATTAAGACCCACAGTGAGTACAGTTACAGTGTTAAGACTCACAGTACAGTTACCCCTGTTGCCATGCCAACCCCCCTGTGTTCTCCCCCCCCCAGACAGCAGTGGGCCCTCCAGCACAGGGTCTAGCGCCGGCCCCTCCTCCCCCACCACAGCAGACGCCTCCCCCCGCTTCAGCTTCCCCCAGGGCAGCCCCGCGGGAGACGCCCCCCCGCCCGCCAGCCCCCCCGGGGGGAGGCAGGAGGGCGTGGCCCCCTGCTCCCCGCTGGTGGACCTGTCCCTGGAGCCCCCGGGGGGCAGCAGCACTACCGGCAGCGGCCTGAGGGAGGCGCTGCCCGTCGTGCTGGAGCTCCAGGAGGCCCTCCCTCGCCCCGGGACCCCCCCCACAGCAGAGCCTTAGGGGCGGGGCTTCCTGACTGTCTCCTAGGAGACTGCCCTGGTCTCTTGGTGTGGAGCTGGAGGAGGGGGGGGGGGGGTCCTGACTGCCCCCTAGTGGTGCTCACAGAGGAAGACGCTCGTGTACTGCTGGACACCCTCCAGTAGGTGGTGCTATGGTCTGACCAACGCTGACCTGTCCACACCAGCAGGGGGCACACTTGGTTTTATTTCTCTGCTCCAGTTGGTCACGTGACACGACACTGCCACAGGATGGCCTTCTGGCCGGTTCTGGCCGGTTCCGGACGGTTCTGGCCTCTCCTGCCTCTGCGGTGCCGGGCTGACCCGTGGCTCCAGTGGAAGGGAGCACATGCACCGCTTACTGCCAAAGTGCTGACGCCTCACTGGAGAGTGAATATAACTGAAGCCGAGACGTGAGTTTATTGTGGATTCACGTCTGGGGAGGTGTGTGTTGTTTTCCTTTTCTTTGAATGCCAATGCTTCACATAAGCCTAAACGACTAAACCTACAAAGCCTATTGTATCTTTTTTTGTTGAAGAAACAGCTGTTTATTTAGGGAACTGTGAGAGAAAAGCTTCCTGTAATAGGTGAGTCCTTCTGGGCTGGGTCACTGCTTCTGTTGTGGACAGCACAATATTGACTGTGTGTGTGTGTGTGCAGACCTGTTAGATTTAGATCATCTGGCTCCATGAAACTGTTGTGTTGTAGAAATGAGTGACTTGTGAAGGTGAGCTCCTCCAGTTCTTCCTGGCAGTGTGTGGTCGTGTTTTAGCCTGGTTCTGCGCTGTCCGCTACAACCCTACATTTCACCTTCTCTAAACCACTGAGATGAATAGACTGAGTGTTCGTCATAAGCTAAAGGCATCAGCCCAACACTCCTACAGCAGTAAACTATATGAACGCTTTGTGCGTTAAAGTGTGTACGTTTTGAAATGCCAGATATTTTAACGTGGCATAAAAGTGATTTTTCCTTAACTCCTATTGGGTTTGGTCTTAACAACTCCCTTTGCTTTCTTAATTTTTTAATGCAGCTTTCTTTCTAACTTGATATTGTGTGTGTATTTATTAATTTGAATCTGCCATATAAGTGACATTACTTTATATCTGTAGAAAAGTATTCATCACTGTACTTCTTTGCTTTCATATAAGATTTGAGGCATTACTAATAAAACAAACGGCACAACAGTTTGAAAATGGTTTTCATTTCATAAAATGGAGAACCTGAAATACTAGAGAAATCGGCTTATTATTATTTCGATATGTTCCCTCACCACACTCTTCTGATGTAAATGGGAAGGCTGTACTGATGAAATGATGCCATCAGGATTGTGGCTATTGGTATTAGATGTTGCTATGGTGACACACTAGTGTCCATATTAAATATGGTATGTAAATAACGTTGATCCCTGCGGTTCACTGCATGACTTGAGCTCTGTGTTCATCTAAACCCAACTGTAATTCTAATAGAATTAGACACTCGGTGTTAAAAGACAAAAGACACGTTCCCCTCAATAAAAGTTTTATTGATGTTCACCACAGTTTCCTTTTACAATAAATCTATTTTGTTTTAAGCTTTTAAAAGAGAGCTAGAGAAGAATATTGCACGTAAAACGAGAGATGAAAAGAGAGCCATGAAGCGATAACAGAAAAACGAGCACAATGCTTTCTTTAGCAGAGCATAGCCTTGTGTCTTCCCAGTACCACAGTTAGCTTAAATATACATATTTTAAAATAGCATTTCTATTTACGTCAGATTACCATTACAATACAGGAGAACTCAAAATCACACATGCACATACAAGCAGGTCTCATTGGAAACCATCTCCATTGTTCGTTTACATCAGAATTCAACGAACGAATCTCAAGTTCAACGTTTTTTTTTTTTTTTAGGTAATGTGAAAGTGGGTTTTTATACTTGTCTTATGCAGAGCAAAATGGAGTAGGCCAATAATAAGTTCTCTAGATAAAATGCACTGACAGAGGTAACTGAGTTCCTCTGCTGGCAGTTTGGTTCTGTAATGATCTGCTCATATACAGTAAGAGCACAATAATACTGTTTTTAAGCCTTTAGAATGCTGTTTTTGATAAGAATAACTGTTGACAATTGACAGTTTATTATCTATAGGGTCTTTTCCTCGCAATCTGACAGAAAGAAACCACTTTCTTTGTTGTACGGTCAATAGCAGACCTGTTCACAACCAGAGTAGATGTGACAGATAATATGTAGATATAGACCAGCTGCTCTTGACTTGAAATGTGAAGCAGGCGGAAGTAACGATGGTTTAGTGTAATGGACAGTGGCCAAGGCAAGAGACTGAGGTCCTCCAGCGAGAACATAAAGGTTTTCTGCTTCGTCACATTCAGGCCATACACCGGTCTGATACTGTACACCTGGGTCATGACTCGTGTCTTATTGTGGATATTTACATGAATTTATAACTCTAATGAGAGCAGAATGTTTGGATTCCCACTGAAGATCGTAAAACGGCACTCGTTTTTTTGATTTGTGGTTGATGTGAAGTGATTTGCTTTGCAGTTAGCTGTTAAAAATGTGTTCCATTACACATGTAACTATAAAATCATCAATATTAAAATTAGGACACGTTTTCACACAATAGAAGTTAGTACTTAACAGTTAATAAAACCATGAAATTAAAGAATTAAAAGGGAGAATGAATCAAATATTGGAAACGCCAGCTCAAACAATTCAATGACTTCTAGCAATAGAATCAAAACGATACTGAAGACAAAACGTCTAACTTTGATAACTTAAGTGCTAAATTAAATAAAAAATTAGATAATGTTAATAAAATAGTACTTTAATGTAATCTATTATTGAATTAATTAATCAAACTCGGCAACGATCATCAGTTTGAGTATTTGTAAATTATTATTGTGCTTCTTATGGAATCTCAGACTTAACGCAAAGACGGGCCATTTTAAAAACACACTCATCGATCGCCCAAATTTCAGCGCCGCCTGCTGCTCACGTTTTGAATCAACTGTGCAGCCACAGGGGGAGGGGTAGAGAAGGGTGGGGCCGGTGGCGCACCCTGGGGTTTCAAACAAAAACGAGAACCTTTTTGGAACGCCGGTTCGAACCCCACGGAGAGCACAAATCCCGGAGTGTTTCTTTACGGTGTGCACAACGTGCCTTGGGCCCTCCTCGTGTGATGACGAAGGTTGGACGAAGCTCCCCACAACGGCATGGACACCTAGCACAGTATAGCACAGTATAACGGTGATTACATCACATTTCTACTGCTCTGGCACACGTTCCTTATCCGCCTCGGCACACGCTACTACAGAGATGCAGTGTGGGCGATGCTGCTCGCGTCGTAACCACACCGCCTCACTCAGGCTGCGTACAGCCACATGATCCTGCTGCTCCTGGTGGAGCCTACTGCTGCTAGGGGATTGGTCACATTCTGCAGGAACCAAAGACTGATTTGTGTTTGTAAACTTCTCTACGTTCTGCTGCTGAATGTTGACCGCATGCTAAAGCTGTTGGGATCACATGGCAGATTGGGTAGGGTGTCTAACCCCCAGCTGCTGCTAACACTAAACTAGCCATCCTCTCCACTGAGAACCTAGTGTTAGCAGCAGGTAGGGTGTCTAACCCCTAGCTGCTGCTAACACTAAACTAGCCATCCTCTCCACTGAGATCCTTATGTCGCCACACTTCTGGTTCCGAATGCCCAGCGGTTCTTTAAACGATACGTGTCTACATTAAAAAATTAGCCGATTACAAGCCTTTTGTAGGGGGGATTAAATAGTATATTAATTATTCGTAATTAACTTTCACATCATTGAGCTACATAGCCTTATAATGTTCAGTACTCAATATTCAGTATCCTGGAGTTTTGTAAATAAGACATACTGCAGGGGTGCTTAGGGGTACCCTCTAGCGCCCTCTAGTGCCACAGCTGGTCATGAATCATGTGATGCAGAGCTTCCTGCGTGCCAGCACGTCCTTCCCTTAGCGACTAATACCACGGCAACGATGTGTGAACCTTAACTACGGGGAAGGAATTACTAGAAGCTGCACAAAAACAAGTCGGGAACTAACTAGATAAATAACGCAAGTATAATTATCCAGCGACACAATTTAGGAGTAATATTTACTGTATATTCAAAAGACATAGAAAAGACCACTAAATCTACCTGGAACATTATCTATGTAACTAGAACCACAGCAGTCACAAAGACCAACAGCAGGACTAGCATGGTTTTAGATGACTAGTGTACATTATAATTTAGTCTGAATGACCAGAATTAGTGAACTCTGGTCATCACTTTAAACAGCCAATGCTTTTATTATGAAAGACTTTTATGTATAGGCTCCATCAGATGATATTTAGTGTACAATAATGACTAATGTAATGTTATGTAACAACATAATATGTTGCTGGCTATAAAGGTAAAAGGTGGGTTAACTTGTGCTTGGATCAAGGCCAATCTGACCATTATTATTTGATTTCAAACCAAGTAAACACGGTTGTGTTGACGTGTGTTGACGTGTGATGACAGTAGTTGGATGTTGTTTCTGAGGCTGTTGCCTGCCGTCGCTGCAGACAACCTGCTTGTACCTTCCCCTGGGACGAGATGATGCCCATATAGCGACGTGATTGGTCGTCTAAAAGCACCTTCGCGATACAAATGGCCATGATGGGACCTTCTGGAACGGAATATCATTAATTGAGAAATAATTAAGGTTGCCTGGCAGCCAGGCGTGTGTTGCCAGGCTACAGGAAACACACTGTATCCTGGGAGGGCGGGGCAGGGGTGAGGGCGTGGCAGGGGCAGGGCGGGGTGAAGGCGGGGCTCAGAACTCGATCTTGCAGGCAGGGAAGGACTCGTCCTGCATGACCACGGTGCTACTGGAGGCCAGCACCATGACGTTCAGCTGCTGCTGCCGGTCGTGGGTCTGCTGATACCAGTCCCGGGTCACCTCCGAGTCATGGGTGGGGATCAGCGTCACCTGAGGAGGGAGAGACACCTGTAGGCTCCTCTTAACACACTCTATATACACTTATATATATATTTATATATATATATATACAAAGGATAGATGTACAAAATGAAGAATAGAATTCAATCATCAATACATGATTCATGTTTAAACGGCTATAAAACGCAGTGTGAAATGCAAATACCAAAAATTTGAAGTCATCAACATAACGTGATGTATATATTTGACTACCCAGGTGGTGCAAGTTGTATTTTCAGCTCTATTTTTAAATGTTCACGTAGCGTATAGCGATGTATCGTGATACTTATTGTATCGCAATGCCGATATATTGTCCACCTATCATATAGCAATGTATCATATTGCAATTTTTCATATCGCGATGTATCGTGATGGGTATCACGACCTATGATGATGATACCCAGCTTTATAGAGCTAAGTAACAAACCTAACACATCCGACCCAGTGGGACCACTGCCCTGGCTTCCTGCTCCATGCCGAGCTGCATTAGAGGTTCTGCTCCTGGTGTTCAAAGCTGCTGGAACAGGCTATAGTAGTCCTGGGTTATTTGTTGAAAACTAAACTTAAAACATTCCTGTTTTCTTTGGCTTATAATGTGTGTGTGTGTGTGTGTGTGTGTGTGTGTGAACCCTTGCATTGTGTACCTACTGTACACAACGTCTGTTTACCTCCTGTGCTGGTGTGTTAATGTGATGCTGCACTAATAGCTGATAGTACTTTAGCAGGCTACCTGCAGGTTAGATCCCCATTGAGCCTTGCCCTCCAGCAAGGCATCTAGGACTCCTCGACTCGGCTCTCCGCTGGCGACATCGTTCCCGCTCACCACGTAGTACGCCGAGCGGATGCGCTTGAAGAACTCGTGGTCGACGTTCTTGGCACTGCAGTGGTTGGGGATGTAGGCCAGGTCGACGTAGATGGGAAGGCCGGACCCGGCCGTGGAGCCAGACTTCTGAGAGCCTGCACAGCAAAGACACAAGAACATGCTGTGACGCGATCCCCCTTGTGGTTGAAAACGGCACTACAGTAACAGTTTGGAACTCCAAGGGCGCGAGCCCCTCCCATGCTGACTGGCTCACACTTCTCTCTACTCCTCCCCCTACAGCACTACTAGACTCACAGTTTTCCACCCCTCCCCTTACCATGTCCTATGTGCACTTTGTGTTTTAAGACTAAAAAGGTGCCGCTGTAATGCGATAGAGGAGCAGCTAATTCATGTCACTCACCAGAGCTGCTCTTGACTCCATTGGCCAGTCCTCGGCCAGGGTTGTAGCTCGACCTGGAGAGATCGTCATCTCTGGAGGCTTGTCCATCCGACAGACGCGACATCCTGGAGCTCTTGTCTGCCTCCTTCTTCTTCAGCAAGGCGCTGCGTGGAGACGCCGTCCGCTTGAGGGGCAGTGGAGACTTCTTACGCCTCGCCGGGGACGCTGACTTGGTCTTCCCAGAGGCCTTCTTCAGGCCCTTGGGTTTGGGCTCCTTCTTCAGGCTACTGTCTGGGACCCTCTGGCCGTCCAGCGAGTCGGGGTCCACCATGCAGACGTCCGGGCGAGGCGGATGCGGGTAGGGGTCCGAGAGGGGAGCGGGAGGCGGGTCCCGGCTACTCCTGGAAGCGGAGTGATGACCTACGGGCATGAAGTCTGCCTCCTCGTCGGAGAGGGGGTCCACAGAGGGGTATTCCTCAGCGCCGGGGGGCATGTCGGAGTCGGACTGGGAGTCCAGGGACTCGCTGACGGAGGTGGGCGGGGTGTCCTCGGTGGCGAGCTCCAGGCCTGCTGACATCCCATCAGGCTGGTGTGGTGGGCGTGGCTGTCTGCGGGCTCTCCTCTTGACGGACAGGTCGTGCTCGACGCCCTCCTGCGACTGGTCGCTCCTGCATCCGTGCTCTTCGTCGTCCTCGTCGCTGGACAGCCGCTGCGTGCCGGGGTTCATGAAGGAGGGGGAGAGCTCCCCTTGGCGGTGGCGGTGCTCCGAGGAGGAACAGCCGGGGGAGGCGCGGCTAGCGTAGACGGAGGAGGCTCCCATGCGTACGTCCTCCGCGGGGTCTTGGTCGCTGTCGTCGTCGCTGTCGTCGTTGTCCTCGTCGTCGTCGTCGTCCGACCCTCCCTGGCGGCGCTCCTCTGCGTAGAACGGGGAGCGGAAGGAGGGGTCGGCAGAGGACAGTGAGAGGGGGCGCACGGGCCGCTCTGGCTCCATCTCACGCTCCTCTTCAAAGTCCTCCTGGTGGCGGTGGTGTGGGGGGGAGACGCCAGGGACCATGGGAGCCTTCGGCATCTCCCATTCGTAAGCGCTCTTGTAGCTCTTGGCCAATCCTGTGGCTGCACCGCTGGCGGGCGTGGCAGAGGGCGTAGTGGAGGTCACGCTGACCTCTGCGGGGCTGTTGGCTGCGTCTGGCCGGCTGGCCTGGAGAGGCGAGGGTGTGTAGGAGCTGAGAACATCGGGAACCGCAGCGCCCGTCTTGCTACCGGGAGACGGAGCGCCAGGGGAGTGCTGAGGCATCTCGCGCATGTAACCTTCCTCCTCCTCCTCCTCTTCCTCACTGCTGTCCGTCTCCTCAAAGTAATGCTTGGTGGCTACGTCCGGGCGCGGCGAGGAGGTGATTCCGTAGAGAGCCGCGCTGGCTGACTCCTGCTCCTTGCTGGCCAGTGAGAACTGGGCAAAGGCTCCTGCTGAGGCTCCACATCCCCCAGACCACTCGGGCCTGTAGAAGCAGTCCGAGTCGGGGCCTTTCTCCTTAGATCCACCCGGGGATACTGTGTGCTGCTGCCTGGTCTCAGTGTGCACAGTGGAGGAGAGGGAGGCAGACAGCTTGGTCTCCTCCACTGGACTGTGCGGTGAGAAGTGAGCCAGGCTGGAGGCAGCGGTGACAGTCGCCATCTGTTGTTTCTCGGACACTTCCAGGTACTCGTCTTCCTTAAAGGAGGAGTATTCAAACAAGGGCTCTGCGGTAGCTGGCGTCTCCAGATCTTCTCCAAACTGACGGCTGGTTGAGAGGGACCCTGAGGTAGAGGAGGAGTAGCTGTAGGCAGAGGAAGAGGAGTATGCAGGAGCAGTGGTGGTGGTGGACTGGAAGCTTGTATCCAGCGTTGTCTTCTGTTTGCCAAACTCTAAAGCCTCACTCTGGTAATATCTGTCGTCAGTTTGTTTAAGGGAGAACTTGTCTTTTTCTGTGATTTTACTGAAAAGGAAGGGGTCTTTCTCTCCAGAGGGAGAACCAGTGAGGCACGGGGAGCCTGCTTTGGCCTCCAAGTCAGCCTTTGTGAGCTGACTAGCGCTGGTCTCTGTGGCGCTTGACTTGGCTTGACTGTGATAACCATAGCCAGCCATGGAAATCATAAACTCAGGCTTACTGGAGCCAGATATGTCACCGGTTGGACTCTTTACTTCCTTCTCAGATTTCTCTCCAGCCCCTTTCTCAATATCTGACTCGCCTGCGTCCTCCTCTTCCTCCTCTTCTTCGTAATCATCGTCGTCATAATCCTCATCAACGACTTCATCATCATCATAGTCTTCTTCATCCTTGGCTGTTAGCTTCCTCATATCAATCTCCAAAGAGGCACCTTTCTCGCCGTAGCCTGTTGCAGAGGGTTTATCAACGTTGAATGCCCCCACTGAGGAATATGTGGAGGGCTTCATACAGTCAGTCTGGCCCTGGCCAGAGAAGTCTCTTTGTGATGATAGGTAGGTGGACGAGGCCTCTGGCCTGTCTGCCATGGAAGGGAAGCGGCTTCCTCTGCTGTATTCAAACGCTTCTTTTGATGTCTGCTCGCTTCCAAAGAGCGGAGTGCCTGAAGTGCTCCTGTCATCGAGCCAAGGCAAGGTGGAGAAATCTTTTCTACAAGAGCTGGTAAAGTGACCCTCCTCCCCCATCTTGCCAGTGGCTGTTGAGGGGGAGGGGGGGTCGTGTTTCTGAGATTCAATATCACTCTTCATACAGTCTTTCTTCAGCTCATCGGTGGACTCCTGCTGAGATATGTCAGAGTCTACTGAGCTAGCTTTGCTGTCATAAATGTCACTGTAGGAAAACGTCTTTCCGTGCACGTAAGGGGTGTCTTGCCTCGTGTCTCTGTCCTTCTCTTTGCTCTCCCTCTCTGGGAAATCACAGAGATTGAAATTAACGCTTTTCTCTGGCTCTTTGAACGCTACGTAATCTGTTGTTTTTTCATATTGAGAGTCCATTTTGATTTGCTCCACTGATAATGGCTTAGACCTGTCTTCTTCATCCTCATCATCCTCATCATCATCGTCCTCTGAATACATGACTTGAGGTTTGGATTTTTCTTCGGAGCTAAAAGGCTCAGATGTTCTTTCAGCCTTCAGCTCTTTGTCCTGCAAATATGAAGGTTTAATCTCCTCCTTTGGCGAAACGTTGTCCTCCTGAGGAGGCTCACAGGTGAAATCATCATCTAGGAAGAGTCCCTCTTTCTCCTCCATTAGCTTAGCCTTAACCGCGGGCTTTAGGTCCTTTTTAACATAGTATTCATCATCATCATCATCTTCCTCTTCGTCTGATTCTTCAGATTCTTCAGACGCTTCGAATGTGGTCCCGTCAGTAAACTGGCCGATGATGGAACTCATGTCTGAAATGGTGACAGATTTTTCTGATCTATGCTTTTCAGCCGTCAATCTGTCTCCTTTGTCGTCCGTCTCCTCTGTCTTGTGGACCTTCTCGTCGGTGGGAGAGTGACCCCTGCTGGTCGGCGAGGCCAGCTTCATGGTGCTGTCGTCTGGACTCAGACACCTGTCCTCTGCCTCACGCACAAAGCCAGGCTCCAGTCCAGCAGAAAAAGGGGGAAGGGAAGAGAGCGGTTTCACTCCATCTCCGGTCTTGGGCTCTCCTCTGCCGAAGAGAGCTGATTGCTCTTCACCCACCGGGGCAGTGAAGGAAGATGGTGTTTTGGTGGTGGGAGATTTATCCTTTTCCTGGAGCATCATAGAGACAGCATGCTCATAACCTTCTTGGAGTTTGCCTAAAGGAATGTCAACATTGGGAGTCTGGTCCTCATCCTCCTCCTCCTCCTCCTCATCCTCCTCATGGACCTGTTTGACCTCCATCTCAGGAACAATGGGTTGGTATTCCTCAGATGGAGGAGACTTGAAACATTTGTCCTCTTCCAGGGAGGAAGTAGGTGAAATGGTTCCAGCCGAGTGGAGGTATTCTTTCCCATGGGTTGCCTCAGTGCGAGAGGGAATGCTGTTGATGGTGTCAAGATGGAGGGAGCTCCTTCCCGTCTCCTCGGTTTGAGGGGCGGTCACTGACGCTATGGACTGGTCCTCGGCCACAGACGTGGCAAAGGAAGACAGCTTGTCATACTCTGTGATGGAGGTTGCTGAGGAGATGTGCTCTTCCTCTGCCAGAGGAGCAGCAATGATGGTCGGGTAGGTGGCAAGCACCGGGTCCTGACTCTGCATGAAGCCTTTGGGTTTGACATCTTCCACGTCAGACATGGCTGTGCTCCTCATCTCCTTTATACCGTGCATGGAGTCAAAGGTGCCCGGGACATCGGGCACAGAGATGTCGTAAGAGCCCACGTCGTAGCGCAGTTGTGGGATCCTATCCTCTGTCTCTTCGTGGATCTCCTCATCCGATATGGTCTGTTCAGTCTCTGAGTAACCAGGGATGGTTTCATCTTGGATGAAAGAGAACTGTTCAGACGCAGAGGCCGCTGTCACCTGTCCGGACGGTTTAGGCTCATCTGGCTTGGAGTCCCATGCTTTTCCTGATTTCTCCTTTCTTGCCTCCTCCGTTTTGTGTTTCAGCTCCTCTTCGTCTTCTGCTCCCTCCAGATCAGCTTTTTCTATTATGTCTCCCTCCTCCTCGGAGCTGTCGCTCTTCTTAGATCTATCCTTTATCTCCTCCTTAGAAGGATATTTGTCGTATTTCTCCATTTTCTCCTCTTCGTACTTCCGATCTAAAGCACCGTCTTCTTCCTTCTTTCCCATGTCTGCAACCTGTCCCGCTGCACCTTTGTCTTTGCTGTCTTCTCCCTGTCGGACCAGGGACAGACCCTCTGTGTCCGCAGAGGTGGTTCTCTCATCCGGGTAAACTATGGTGGGAGCTTTAATGTCTGTATGATCCAAAGGACGGGCTGGGACATCCCTCTCCGGCTCCCCCCGGAGCTCAGAGAGCTCATCTTGTTTCAGAGCCTCAAAGTCCTCCGTCAGGTCTTCTGGGGAGGACACAGTGGACCTGTCGGCCTCCTCTGAGGCCTTCTTTGGTACTGGCTTCTTATCGTCTGTTTGCGCTTTTGCAGCTTTATCCTTCTTGGGTTTAATCTGCGTCTTGGCCTTGTGCAGAGTTTTCCTCACCTCCGGGGTGAGCGGCTTCAGGTCAGGTTTAGTGATCTTTCTCAGCTCGGGCTTGTTTGGGTCATTCTTTTTGTCCTCCTTGGCTTTCTGTTCTTTTTTCTCTTCCTTTTTCATGTTATCAGCTTTCTTTACTTCACGTTTCTCTTTCTTTATTTCGGTCTTCTCTTTGTCTTTCTTTTCATCCATCTTTGGTGTCTTTTCTTTCTTGACAGTTTTTTCTTTAGACACTTTCTTCTTCTCTAGTTTTGCTACCTGAGGAGCCGCCTCGTTGTTCTTCTGTTGTTTGGTCGCTTTTGCACTTTCACTTTTCAGTTTCTTCTCTTCTTTCTTTTCTACTTTGTTCACTTTATTCAAGTCACTCTTGGACACTTCCTCCTGACCACCAGACTCTTTCTTGCTTGTCTTGGAATGTGGTTTGGGTGATGATTTCAGACTCTCTTTGCTATCCGTTCTCGACCTAATTTTGGTTTGTTTAATGATAGGAGGTGATGCTCCTGAGGAGATATCTTTTTGGGTAGCTACTGGATATCGGAGGAAATCCAAGTGTTTCAGTTTCTCGAGGCCTTCGAAGATTTTGTTCTGCGGTGCGTTTCCTGGGAAGAGCACCCTGACAATCTTCTCAGTGGGACAGTGAGGAATCCAGACTATCAGCGCTGTAACAGATGTTAGGTAAGGAACGGATATTTCACCTTCTTTTCCATTAGACATGGTAATTCCAGTCTTGGCTTTGCTGTTCCCAGCCCATTTCTGCATCAGAAACTGCATTTCTTTGCTTTCTTTAACGGGGTTTATAACATACATGTCTAACTTTCCGACGCCGAGTTTGTGGAAAAGTGTTATGGGTTCAATGGTGTTGCTGACTACTCTGAAAAGGGGTTCTGGCGTGATGCCGAGCTTGTTTAGGTACTGCAATGTCAGGGAGGCCTCTTCAATGCTCCGCTTCACCTTGAGCGTGGACTCGGGCATCCGAAGCTTCTCTGGGACGTTGAAAAACACCACTCCGAGCTCCGGGGAGATCAGGTTCTTCATCCAGTCATCGTAGGTGTTGGACCCAGACCCCTGAGCCTGCTCCTCCTCCCGCTCAGCGATCTTCCTCTGGAACAAACCGTTGATGCCGGGGAGGTTGTCTGCCCCGATGTGGGTGAGCAGCAGGGAGTCTATCCTGTCCAGGTGTCGCACCAGTTTCCAGAAGCACGACTTACGCTCAGACCCGCCGTCAATCAGGATGTTGAATCCGTTGACGGCGAACAGGGCAGAGTCCCCCCTCCCCCCGGGGAAGATGTAGCAGCATGGCTTGGACAGCTTCAGAAACCCCCCGGAGGTCGGCGGCTCCAGGAGGTCAAAGGGTGAAGGGACGTCGACCGTCTCCGAGACGCAGTCGGAGACCTCAGCCGCTCCCTCCATGTCGGGTAGCATGGGCTCCGGGGTCGGGCGGGGCTCCAGAAGGTTGCTGTGTCCCAGGGAGTTCCAGCCACCGCCACGTGAGAAGCTTTTCTGAAAGTCAGGAGCTCGATCACCTGGAAACACACACAAGAGTCCACCTCAGAGAGGCATATATACTACATACCTCAAATGAGCTATTTACTAGAAAAGGTACAGTTCCTGAAGAAACTGCGTGGGGTAGCCAATCTGAAAGGTTTTCTTTAAAGGTCCAGTGTGTAATTTCTAGTGACATCTAGTCGTGAAGGTTGCGAATTGCAAACTGCCAGTCACT
>JAODLI010074236.1:0-13409 GCA_027575585.1 Percopsis omiscomaycus
ACCTCCAAACTTTTTATATATACATTTAGGAATCACCAAAGAGGTGTAGTCAGAGGAGCGCAAGGTTCTCGCTGGTTATTAATTCTGATAGATAGATAGATAATCTTGTGACCCTCCATCCCCCAAAGCATTTCACGGCCCTCAAAATGTCTGTATTACTGTATTGCAGCAATGTGCTCTTTAATTTACAGATAGTTACCGTGTCCTTTACTCCCCTGCAATCCTCTTCTCCTCTCCTCTGCTTCCCCCAGCTCACTGCCAGAGCATGCGTGCAGATTGGGTTTTCCATTGGCAGGGAATATTTGGTGCGCCAACCAGCCCGAGGAGAACTGGCAGGGAAAAGGGATACACTCTGGGCTCCAAATGACAGGTCTCTTCGGTTATCGTTCACCAGGCACTGCAGAGGCAGCAAGGGGTTCTTCACCCAGAGAATTTGAATTCCACTCTGACAACCGCATTTCCCTTATTAATCACAAAGTGATTCATATAACCGCTCTATGCTAATCTTGTTTTGGCACTGTACCCATTGATGATGTCATCAGGAGAGGACAAACAAGGTCCTTGATAGACAGATGTCTATTTCTAATAATGAGTATGTACAGGTCCCATCAGATTAAATGCTAAAGGTGGTTTTATTCATCAGTCAAGGACAGCCATATCCCCTTTAGAGGAATCTGTTAATTGATGGATATGATACATAGGGTTTTATAATTTACATTGACTATCATACATGTAATGTTTCTTCTCCTCTCATTTGAAATTACACTAATGTGTGCTAGTCGGCATGGATAATGGGTCTACACTTCTATGGCCAGATAACCTTTATCGTGCACATGCTAGGTGTTCATATGAGGCTAATGCTCAGAGCAAGTTTTCAATCTTTTATACATCTATTTTTAATATACACAATAGCTGCCGGAAGAATTGCCTGGGGAGTATTTTTCACACATTATATACAGTATTACAGTAATAGTTTTGCAGGTAGTAAATTTTTCACTTTAATCCTCAGCCTCTACACACTTGCCTTTGGTGGCATGCTAGGCATCACGAACTGCCTCTAAACGGTCTATCCATTCTCTCAGGCTGCTCTGTTCCCACTGTCTGGTTGTGGCAAATGATGGAGGTGGTCAAATACAATTTGTGAATGAGTATGGGCCCTGTCATTCCTTCATTGCTAGCCATCTTCACTGATGGTTGTGTTTGAAAATAGGTTATCCGTCTTTGTTTTGAGCTCAATACAACAATCATTTTTTCTGATGGAGGATTGATTTGCTCATGCTGGTTATAAAAAACATCTAGAATTATCCATGAACACTACATCATATCATAGAAGACAAATAGAACTAGAACGTATTCACATTTGAGAAGCTGGAACCAGATCATTTTTGGTAGTTTTGGTAACAAAATAATAAATTAATCGATCAAAATAGGTGCCAATTAATTTTCTGTCAATTAACTAATTGATTAATTTACTAGTAGTCTCTGCTCTACATTCAGTTGAAGTAACTTAATTGTATTGCCAGGAACTGAAACTGGTGGCTGCCAGGAAGGCGGGAAAAGGCTAACTTACATTACACACTATGGTTGTCTGATTTGTTTTAGCTGATTTAAAACTCCAATGGCGGAGCCTTCTCGGCACTGGGCAGCAGGACATCAGGGGCCTCACAAAGACCCTCCCACAACCACAGCTGCTCCACGAGCCAGCTGTAGTTGGGAAGCTGCCCTCCCCGACTCTGGCACACCATAGCCGCCCATCGGAGAGCAGCGGGCATCAAGGAGCGTACCCTCGAGGCTCCCTCTGCCTAGTTGGAGGAAAACAGGCGGTCGCCCTGCCGGAGGAAGCCTTCGAGGGTCCCCGGTGACCGTGCCGACTAAATTCGACTGTTCACCAGGGACCCTCAAAGGCTTCCTCCAGTACTGCAAACTGCAAAAGTACCAAATAAAATTAAAAATGCTGGCAAATAAATAAAAAATAATAATAAATAATACATGCAAATAAAGATGAATTGTGTTCCTAAATGGTTTTATTGCACTTCCAAAATCAATATAATTATAGATAAAGATGCAAACAGGGTATACCTCTAATGGTTATTTGTGTTGTAGATTGTTACTGGCACTTGGTGCATAATCCTGCGTGGTTCGAAAACTCTAATTGCAGTAATTGAGACCTTTTCAATTAGTATATTATAGCCAAAATTGAAATCTCAAAATTGTGCAACCATAACTTATGTTACTCTTTTCTGTAGACTGGCATCCAAACAGTAGAACCGAAGTGCTATTCTAATGCCATAACCACTTTCTAGCAGACCCACCTCTTCAGAAACCACCATGGTACCTCTGCCACTGACCTTTTTACCTCAACACTCCTATTAACTGAAGCCCAATGACGAATATCTTCTGTCTCCACTTTGCTGGTGTTTAGGCTAGCAATCATTGAATGCAATTAGCAATTGTTTGAGGATTGATTGGTACAGTAGGTTAATAGGTAATGTATAGCTAAGCTGGCTCTGATGACATGCTGCTGTCTTTTTTCTAACAGAATGTTTGCTTACGATAACTGTATGACCTGTGTATGACCTATTCAGCTATTGACAAATGTACTAATTGTAAGTCGCTTTGGGTGAAGAAGTGTCAGCTAAATAATGTAAATGTAACACATTTACAGTACATTTCCCTTTATAATGATGTAAGCACCAAGAAAACATGGTGCTCGGAATAGCTTTAAACTGTTAAAATGGATTAAGTTTTGAGCTGACCCGTGAACTCATTTCAGTTGCACAATTTTCCGTATTAGTTGTCTCCCGGACAGCCAAAGCCCCATGGACGGTATGGGCCATTCACCTCAGTGTTGTGAATCAACCTCTACTCTCCTGAGGAGTGGAAGATAATCCTAATGGCTTTTCATTAACAATTCATTAAATATTCACATTTAATGTTCTCTCCTTTTCTCTCACTCCATTGCACTCTTAGTCTCTCTGTCCTTATAGGATTTTCTACTGTTCACGTCATAAAGGGTAAATTTTAGTGTATCACTCCATGCATTAGATGGATTTCACTAAATGAGCACATAACCAATGTGAGATGAAAACAGCCAATATTTATTTTCGAGAAGAGAAAATTTTAAATGAATTTGATAGCAATCACATTTATAGTAAATTATGAACAGTGCGTGTAGAGGTAATTAGGCGAGTTTTGCAGGATTATAATCAATTTGTAAAATGATAGGCATCTTCTTGGTTTAACACAAAATTGTGTGAAAAAAGATGGCAAATGACACAAGCCAAGACTTGGCAAAATATTAAAGTTAAATTGAATTTATATGCTATATATATATATATATATTTGCTATATATATATTTATATACTATTCAAACAGTATATATTTTAGACACATGCAGGGGCTCTTTTGTTACAGTTTATATGAGAAGAAATCAACTTAAAATAACTCTCTCTCTGTTTTTTATTTTAATTTGCTTCGATTACCTGTGATTACTGAGGCTCTTATTCTGCCTCTGCCCTTTATGAGTTCTGAAAGTTCTTAATGTACACAGCAGAAGTTCAAACCAAGACGGCATCTTCTCTCTCTGTGTATTCCCAAATGTCAGTGCTGACATGTGATTGACAGAATACACAATAGACCTGGAAAACAATGGTTTGTTTAATGTCAGAGCTGTGGACATCTCACACCTTAACACTATTTCCAACTTGCATTAATCCTTCCCAGCATTTGTATGTGCATCTGGTTGCAATGTAACAATTTATTGCTCATGTGTAAAAGAACAAGCTTTTTAATGATATTACTGAATGCACCACCTTATACTGTTACACATAATTCCCTAAATTAGCAAGTTACTGTTATCACTGCTGCCCTATTTCTATTGAGTGACGTTCTCGCTGTTAAACATTGCTAAATGACATACCATTCTTTTCAACTTCTCCTCAGGGAATAATTAGGTTGACATTAAGCGACAGGTAAAACAGCTGCTTCAATTGTGGAGGTATAATTTATTTCAGATTTCATAACACACCAATAATATCGCCATCAGAGGTGGATGAAGTAGTCTACATTTCGTTGAGCAATTTCAGCCATACATTCATCTTCATCTGGGGAACCAATGTTGAACCCTAGTAGTGGACATCCCCCCCCCCCCCACAGTTCTACTTCACTAGACACCATCACGTCTGTATCTGCAAGGTCGGGCCCTGGCTGCAGCGGAGGCTGGGGGCATCCAAGGAAAAGGGAATAAGGGAATCCCTGCAGTGAGCACCCCACATACTGTAACCCTTGATGCACTTAGTACCACCATGATGCATATGGGACACTTGCCTGCAGATAGAAAGAGGAACTGAAATTCAGAGAGGTAGAGTAGAGTGACGAGACGGGGGGGGGGGAGGCTGAGGGAGATAGAGAGAGACAGGGGAAGACAGCAAGTGGAGAGAGTATTGATTGTGTCCTCGGTGGTGTAATTGCAATTAAAGGCTGCAAAACAGCCCAGTGGATCAGTTTCACAGATGTCAACCGGCAGGATCCATGGGGGCATCCATGCCTCGTACACACCGTAAGTAAAATATTAATTATATCTAGGGAGTCCTTAAGACGGAGTGGATTAGGATAGCGGTGGGGAGTAATTTATACAGTATTTCACACTGCTGTTAATGCCTTGTTGGTGTTGTTCGTGCATGTTGCTTATGCAGTTCCCGTTAAGCTGAAGAGAAGTTTATTTGAAGGAATGTGCAATAATGGGAAACCTATTTTGTGCCTTTCATAAGGTTCCTAATAGCTGATATTTGAGATTTTTAATTCAATGTGAAAACATGCTGTACCTAATTGTCTTTCTGTCATGAATGTTAAATTGGTTGATAATACTCTGAATAGTCTGCGAATAATGTGAGAAATGCTCTTTCTCTGGGACCGAATGTAATTTATGTGTAATCAGATGTTTTCTAAACAGTGGGGACGTTGTGCAAGTGTGGGAGAAAATCCTCATTTTCAGGCCGATAAAATAGCAACAGATTGGAGGCCTTAAGGGGAAACGACTAGTGTTCATGAGTTATCAGTAATACAGCAGACTATTCATCAGTAATACAGCAGACTGAGATAACAGCAAACGAGCAGCTTTGCGAGAATGTCCAACAGCTTGTTATTATCAGTGTTAACTAGTGAACCCTCAAACCATATGTTCTCCCATAAACAAGTTCTGAAGAATGAAATTCAGATGGTTCCATAGAGTACAGTAGACAGTGTCGCATGCCGGAGGGATTAAAGGACTATGGAATGAACTGATGGATTCATGAAGCAATGCATAGAGATACTGATAGAGATACAAAACCTTAAAAGCTTAACTGCTGTAAAAGCTTTTAAATGCTGTAATCAGCGGTTGCCTGGCGATAACCTGCCTGTTATGGGGATTCCTCCCCGATATATACGGTTGATGTTTGATTCACTCTATAGCCTACAGTATTTATTTAGAGACTGGGAATTTCAGTCAAATATTGTCACGACCCATTCTGGAATTTCCTGTTCCTGTTGTATGTGTTTATGGTGTCTTGTCATGTTGTGTGTTTGTAGGTGTGCCGTGTTTCCAGATTGTCGTGTTCACATGTGTTGTTCTTGTCTCCATTAGGTGTTTTCCCTTGCCCCTCGTTATCCCCGGTGTGTATTTAAATCAGTGTTTTTTGTTACTCTGTGCCAGTTCGTCTTGTCTGTCAGCTTGTCTGTTACCAGTGGCGCTCTAGCTTTATTTCCCTGGTACCTGTCTTGCCTTTTACCAGTAGTGCTCTAGCTTTATTCTCCGCTACGTGCCCTGCTCGTAACCAGTAACGCTCCAGCATTGTTTCCCTGTAACCTGCCTAGTCTGTTGCCATTACCCCGCCAGTTTCGACGTCGAGTTTGCCCGTTGGACTTAGTAGTATACACGTGTTCTGGACTATTCTGCCTCCCCTTGCTACGATCGTGTCTGCCCCTACCCTTGACTACCAGCGTGTTTAGTTACGATTCTGCCTGCCCCTGTCCTGACCTTGCCTGCCATTGTTCTTGACTCTGCCTACCATGTTCTTATTAACTACTATACCTTTGTGTCGTGTGGTGTCTGGGGCAGGATAGTCCAGTGGTCTAGGTGTTGGACTCCCAGCTGGAAGCATCCTTGAGCAAGATGCTTAACCCCTATCTGCTCCATGTAATAGCAGCATGTACCGTAATTGTAAGTCGCTTTAAATAAAAGTGTCTAAATGTAATTGTGTCTGCAATTGTGACAAACATTTATTAACTGATCTGGGTGGGTTATACAATGAATGAATTAATAGCATTCACAAAGACCAACGACTGAAACGGCCAAGTTGCTAGCTTAAATACTGGTGAGAAATAAAGAATGGCTCCAATTTCACATCTGGTCTTGTGGCGTCGGCAGTATAGCGGCCTCTTTGTATTTCGACTCTCTAGTATCTTTATAAGTGATAGAGATGTATAATCAGGTCATAATTCACATCACATCACCGCCTGACTCACTATCCGTGACCCAATCAGGGCATTCCGTTACATTTCTTTTGGGGAGCCTCAATTCCCTACTTACTGATGAGAGACAATTTATGTGAACCAAATAGACTGTTCATTAATAGTTGGGTCGGGGAGGGGGTGTGGGTGTGGGGTGCAGTATCAAGAACAAACATCTTTAATTAACACGTCCCCAACACTTCCTTTCTTTGATCTCCCGACTTGATTTATGCTTCCGCAAAGAGAAGTTTTGCCTAATTGTGTGTGTGTGTGTGTGTGTGCGCGCGTGTGTGCGTGTGTCTGTGTGTATGCACATGGCGGTATTAAACATCATGGAAACACCATGAGAAAATAACGGGAGATTTCATTATGGAAAAGTGGGACCATTACACAGGCTCAATTACTAGTCAGAGTGGCTATCTCTTTAATAGTCTGATAAGGTAATAATCCAAATTCTAGACATTTTTAATGACTTGGAGTCTAATTAAGGTATTTCACAAAAGGCAGTTGCATCAGAGACCTCCCCATTGTCCAGGAACCTATTGTTGGAGTTGTGAGTAGCCTGGCCTGTTAAGAACATTGTAAATGGCTTTTGAAAATAAGTTTTAATATAATTTTAACTTTGATCAATATTAAACTAATCCATCTGCAACACAAGTGCTCAATGTCAAATAGTTCGGAGAAGAGAAACCCACTTCACCACAGTTCTCACACTGGTTCAGAACTATATTTATGCTACTCATTTTGCTCCAACATGTAAGAAAAATGAAAATAAAGATAAAAACAAAACCATAGTTAACTTGATTGACACAGTTTTTGCTTTGTTAAGTCCTCATTAGAACTGTTTGTCAATAGCAAACAAAGATCTAAAGCCTACCTCTATAAAATACGTGCCAATACATCTTTAAGTTCTATATGTTTATAATGTTTTAGCTCCATCTACTGAGGGGATGTGGCATTGTGCAGTTAATTCCTCTCAGTGACATTATCTGACAAAATACATGAGCATTGTCACCCTAAAAGCCAAATGTATCCTTCCTCCCGTCCAATGAGGTAGGATACATCAAATCTTTAGTGGTTCTATAAGCACTACACAAGACATAATAAAAAGTGACACATTTTGCACATTTTATGTTCTGATTATTTTGATATTTTTCTATTGCTGACATTTTGCATACATTCTAAGATACAGGCATACAATAAATCATATCTGCAGCTTTTAGAAAAAGTGCAGAAAGAATGAGGAAATATTAAATTTCTTCTTCAACATTTATCTTTGTCCAGAAAGGGCACTTGACTTTCTTTTTAAATAATCAATTGGTGTGGGGCATGAAATGCGGACAAGGGCTTGCAGGATGTTGCATCACATATTTCACAGAGATGTGAATTATGTGATGCAACAGTCCACGCCTTGAATACGTTGGTGCCCCCAGAACCCCAAATTTTCGTTCATATATTGAAACACAAAAGGGAGTGCCGCTTAACAGGTGCTCCCGGAGTTTCAAACAAAGGCAACAGTTTTGTTCGACCACAAGGGAAGGGTTCAGGACACAAGTCGGGGTAATGAACCTTTATAATTAAAAAATGTAAGGTATCATCCCAAAGAAAGTTTCTTATCTTAATCCAAAATGTTTTAAATTATAGAAATGTAATAAGCAAGGGATTGCATCCTATATATCCTCTATACCGTAGATTCAAACCAAAAATATAATATACAGTACAGTTTTAAAAAATACATTGAATTCTTTGACACAAGGCTGCTGCCATTCTCCATTGGTCGCTGATAACACTGTGTGTGAGAGAAACCACAGGTGCATACCTGACTGCTTTCTCAGAGCCAGAATAGCCACGCTGTATGCATCGACTGAAGGTCAACTTAAGGTATAAAAGAAAGAGCAGGGATTAGTGTTTGTGCAGAAACGTTTTGACATACTGCAGACATGCTCAGGTTTTTGGTGTTGACAACACTCACAGCCATTGGTAAGAAATAACAGCTAACACCATATTGTTTACTGTGCATGCTAGCAAGCTTATTAGCTCTCTTCTACAGCTTAGGTGCTCAGTCATTTATCAGCCAGGTCATTTAAGTACTTTCACTCTAAAGTGAAAAGTCTAAAGTCTAAATGACAGCTCTGCAGAGAAAAGATAATGTCAGCACAAAGTGATGAGGCAAACTGTTCTTCTCCTCAGCGCTGGCTGAGCTGGAGCCCCAGCCCAGGTACCTGGAGGACAGTGTTGACGGGAGAGTCGTTGGTGGTGAGGTGGCCAAGCCCAACTCCTGGCCCTGGCAGGTGTGTTATTGTTGACCTGATGGGATGATTGATTGAAAACACCACAGTGCTTTCTATGCCTGCACTGAAAAAACGTGTTCGGATTTCTTTTTCCTCCCATTAGATTTCTCTCCAGTACCAGTCTGGCAGTTCCTTTTACCACACCTGTGGTGGTACCCTGATCAGTAAGGGATGGGTGATGACTGCTGCTCACTGCGTGGACAGGTATAATGCAAGCCAACTTTATTGGATACTGTATGTGAGCTTTCCACATAGTTACTTAACATTTGCCATAGAAAACTTTTTTACTTCACCATCCTAAAGAGTTGTGATTAGCTCACTAAGGCTACTGTCAGTCTTTGAACAAAAGAGCGAAAACAATCTATTATATCTTCAAGGCCACATATTCTTTTTGGACAAATAGTCAACTCCTTTTGACCATCTGTTCCATTTGGTGTTGCACATTTTTTAACATGACCAAACTTGATTGGCTATCTGACTTGGAGGGGAAGGATAGGTCAGAGATGATTGTAACAATCCAGAAATTATGTCACACCTTGTTGCAAATCTGACTTGATTAACACCATGATATTTTCATAGAGGAAGTTTGGCTCACTGAATAGCTTTCAAAATTAGTCCAGGCCCTTTAGGTCTCTTCAGACAAGACAACTGACCACACAACTGGAAAAACCTTTTATTTTATTATAGGGGACCTTTAAGACAGTAGTATGGTGACAAACGTTTACAGTAACAAGAGGGAGCCATATTAGAATTATAGTCTTTGAATCCATGTTCTCACCATCATTTATTGTAATTAAGCAGAAGTGAAATACGGATTTGTTCATGACAAGTGATTGGATATGCACCTATTCATTCTGTGTTACTAATGTTTTCAATGTTTCTTTTCAAATACAGTTCTAGGACCTGGCGTGTGATTCTTGGTGAGCATGACCTGAACACTAACAGTGGGACAGAGCAATACATGAGCGTCAGCCGTGTCTATATTCACCCTAATTGGAACTCCAACAGTGTAGCCTCTGGGTGAGTATATACATAATGTAAATACAGCCATGGAAAAAATTAAGAGATCACTACCCATTTAAAAAATATATAATATCTATATACAATTACATTTTATTTAATACATTTATGTTTATATTTCTATATTTGTATATTATTTAATATATACTTTTTTACATTTTTGATATTTATATTTATATTATTACATTTACAAGAATATGCGGTGGTCTCTTAATTTTTTCCATGGCTGTATATATTAGATTATTCATAATTTAATAATAATCTGGAAGTATTTTTTGTCGCGTTAAGAGGTTCTGTGATTGTATTCATGTAATTTGCATTGTTAAAGAACATGGAAGGGTAAAACTATTGTTAATTTAAACAATGCAGAGTCAGAACTCTGCCTTTCCGGTGTTAAAGAGCCTGTAAAGGACAGACAGGTGTTTTGATGTTAATGTAGCTCTTCTTAGACCTCTTCCCAGGACTGACTGGGTGTTTATAACCTCACTTGCTTGACAGGTCCTTGATTAACCTTCTTTATAATTGGTTCTTTTGAGTAGGCCTATCTGCATTTTGCTGACCACTTTTAACTTGCGAAGCATCTAATGTGCTGGTCTGACCCTCAGATGGGACATTGCCCTTCTTCGCCTGTCTACCGACGCCACCCTGAACTCCTACGTCCAGCTGGGATCTCTGCCCCCCTCTGGCCAGATCCTGCCCAACAACAACCTCTGCTACATCACCGGATGGGGCCGCACCTCCAGTGAGTTCACAACAGTTTCTGATGTGTCTCATTATGCTGGATGCACCCTGGCTCTCTCTTAAAAATGTTTCTCCTTTTCTCTGCCACTATAGCTGGAGGCAGTCTGTCTGCCCAGCTGAAGCAGGCCTACCTTCCCCTGGTTGACCACAAGACCTGCACCAGCTCGGACTGGTGGGGCAGCACTGTCAAAACCACCATGGTGTGCGGTGGTGGTGCTTATGAGGCTGGATGCAATGTGAGTCAATGTCAAACTATAACTAACTGGAACTGTAACATGTGAATAATGTCTTAAGAAGCTGTTTGCCATTTGCGACCCCCTTTTCATAATGACCATAACAAACAACCATAAACAACATTGAACAATTTGTACATATTCCATTAAAGTAGATTAAAAAGTCATTAAAAGTAAAAAGGTCTCAACATTTTTAAAATCCTCCCATGGCCTCTTATGGGGTCCAAACCCACACTAGAAAATTGCATCTGACAAGGACACCTGTTTTTGTCTTTATTTTATATTATTTGAAGAGTTTTAAGATATACTGTAGGTGTAGTGATAGAACACAAAGTACAAAATATTTTGTCGTATGTTTTACATTTCCAACAAGAAAACCACTTTTTAATTTATAGCTAGTTGACCTCAACACATGTACTGCTCTTATTCATCCTATAGGGAGACTCTGGTGGCCCTCTGAACTGCCAGGTTAATGGAAAATACTACGTCCATGGTATCGCCAGCTTCGTGTCTGGACTGGGTTGCAATGCTCCCAAGAAACCCACTGTCTTCACCCGCGTTTCTGCATACATCGAGTGGATGGACTCGGTCAGTTTAACATGTGAATAAATGAATGAATAATGACCTATATGTAACGGATGAGTATAGAAATAGCAACATTAGTACAGTAGGCTGGATATTCAAAAGTTGTTATGTCAAACATTGTAGTCTTAATTATCTTCTTCCTTTATTTATGAAAACTGTTTTTGTTAGCATATAATAAGTATTTTAACCTGCTTTTCCAGATCATGAAGTGAAAAGAAGAAGGCACCAACAGGTTACAACAAACAGACCCAACTTCACTTAATCTATGGCCTCTGTAAAATAAAATGTTCATTCAAGATATTTATTTTTCACTCACTCACTCATTTTTCATTTGTCTTTTTTTTTGTCTTACCAGTTTCATATTTTGGGCAAAACATTAATTCTGCTCAATATGGATGTATACAGTACATTCCATGTTGAAAGTCCCTGTCCAGAAGGGGATATTGTTAAATACTAAAAATGCATGACAATACTAAATCTTACACACTACAGTACCACTTAAATACTGCCATAATTGTCAATTGGCATTATTTTATTATTTTATGCACTTTCATTTTTGCAACATCTCTCTCTTTACTAAATTTAATTATTTATTTTTGGGAATATAAGAACATTACAGTACATTACAAAACTAGATTTTCTACCCGCTCTATAGCACACCAGCACAAGGTCATACAGTAACATTTTTAATTTGATATTCCCAGAGACTAGAACTGATAGCTGTCATATAATCTATATGCCTTCTCAGTTCTGCTTTTCAACATCCTATGGTAATGGAATGGGCTGAGCAGTGCCGCATACTACTGATGTGATAAAACAAATGTGTTTGTAATGACAAACAGCATAGTGTGTGTAAGGAATGCCTACTAGGATTCACATACACTGAAGCGGTGGTATGAACACAACAAAATAGATTCAGTTGCTCAAAGAAAACCCCCAAAAAACTCATCAAAGGAATATTATAGAAACCCTAAACCCCATGTCGAAAGAAATGTGTGTGCTACAATCTAACTACCTCGACATTTCAGTGCACCAACCTTTTCGTGGCAATATTCAGTGTGTCCAGTACCTCTAAATGTATCGAATGAAGAAATTCTCTATAAACATTATTTTGAACCATAAAACAAGTCACCCTGTAAGTGCTTGGAGTGTGTAATTGCTATTGATTTTTTAAAAAGGAGTGTAGGTAATATTAATCAATGCAAGTGCAGCTGCACACACAACAGCCTCTCTTCAGCCTGGAAGAAACAGGGGTCACTTAAAGGCAGGGGCACCATAAAAAGGGGGGTAGGATGATTCCAGGGGCCCGCACTGTCAGCGGCCCTTAAAAACCACTTGTATAATTATTACAATAGCTTACTATTATTATTAAATAGCCTATTATTACTAAGTATGTTTTTTCATTGGGCCCATCATTTCTGAATGCGCCCCTGCTTGAAGCTATAAGGAAGTGAAAAATAATAAGCTCTCGGTGGAAACTCTGGACCGGCTACATGCTTAGTTTCTCCTGCTGACCTGTTCTTCTGGCCTTGGGTACGAGCTTTGCATTCTTTCCTCCTTCAAACCAGTTGGGTATTGCTGGAATCAGTGTTGCAATGCGAGTAAATAATATAGTATAATAATAGTATAACACTATAATATAAGTTGAAATTAAATATCTCATATGAAATAAATGTAATAAACCGTGAGCATTGAGCATTGTCCACCTTAGTTTATAATAATAAATGTGGCACACACTCACTGTCCACACGGGCTTGTTGGGTTATCCATGCGTTTGCACGGCTTTATTCCACACAATAAGGCCAACACAGGACTTGAACACTGCCTGAAGGTAACAATCCCACAGGACTTAAAACACTGCCTGGGATAATGCATGTGATAGCGCACAATTCTATTCCGTCCCACACACACGCCACGCTGGGAAGCATGTCGCTGGTCAGCCGCCAGGTTTTGCCTCTGGCCTCTCTCTCCACAGCTGTAGGCCCTTACTGTTTAAAAAGGGAAGACCAGTGATTACATGAATACACACACCTGTTCCCTAGCCCCGTG
>JAODLI010074237.1:0-13408 GCA_027575585.1 Percopsis omiscomaycus
TGTGTGTGTGTGTGTGTGTGTGTGTGTGTGTGTGTGTGTGTGTGTGTGTGTGTGTGTGTGTGTATATATATATATATCTCATGAAAATGAATCTCATTAAAACACATTTCCAGGAAATGACACGGCTAGTGTCATAAACAAGTGAAAAGTGTTTTCTTGAGATACAATGGATGCCAATAAAGGTTTATTTTATAACAATTAATTAAGTTTTAAATACCAATTGGAATATTTCATTACACATGTCTGTGTATAGAAACGGTCAAGGGATTGACAAAGGTTCAATATCACTTTAAGGGCGTATTTGTGTTGTTGTGTGTTGAGGGATAGACATAGGTATTACTTTCAGGCCAGATTGTAGGGTTTGCATTACACAAACAGGCAATCTGGAAAGCCTGCGTATGTCTTTGGTGTAACTAGCTTTAACGATAATAGAAGAAATCACTGCATTTGAATGGGTGTCTTATTCCAGCTCCTCTGCCATTTTGACCCCAGTTTGTCACAAATGGTTTATAATGGTACTTAGGCTGGAACCCAGGTCTCAGAACCCTGTCTCAGGTAGTTTGTGTTTTCTCGGGGAAAATGCCTGGACAGAAAATAAGGAAGAAATTGTATATCTATACTTAATACTTTGAATCGTGCGGTTTCTGCTGTATTATTTATTTTGAGGGTTTGTTTTTGAGTGCTGCCAGTCGGTTAGCTGCCTCAACTACACTGAAACACTAAAATGACTGACGGACAACAGAAGGCTTCACCTCAAGGCTGGCTTTAGGTCTCTATCCAGCTTCTGAATAATCCCAACATATATTCCCCTTTGGAAAATGTCTGCTGATGCTATCAGTTTAACAGTGTGGAAATGAGACCTGCAAAATCCGCATGCTGCAGTAGCCTATCCCAGCGCCAACAGATCAATATTTGTCTATAGTGGGATGGGATACTTAAGATTCCTTCTTAACCATCAAGTTAAATAATGCAATCATTTATTAGTTTTAACAAAATAATATCAGTGTTATGGAGATAAGGACATCAATTAATGCTCAAAAGGAGGCCTATTTTCCGGAGTGTATGCAAGTTCCTGCTTTTTTAACTGTAAATCAAAGATTTAGTATCCTAGTTTCCTAGCTCACTGCTTCGTTTTAGTTTTGATTCCCAATTCCTGCTTAATTTCTTAGTTCCTGCTTTGTTTTAATGTACCTGATTTTAATATACCTTTTTATTTAACTTTAAGTCAAAGATTCAGTATAACATACATTTTGATAGGTAGGCAGGAGCTAGGAAACGAAGCAGGAACTAGGAAACGAAGCATCAAGGTAGGAAATGAAGCAGGAAATAGGAAGTTAAGCTAGCAGACGTTTCCTAGCTCACTGCTAACACACAAAAAAAAAATAATAATAATAAACTCAAAAGGTTATCGTCAATCAAACTGCGTAAGATGAAAGTGATTTTAATGTACCTTTTAATTTAACTTTCAGTACAAATCTGTTGAATTAAGGTTCAGTCCTGCACATCCAATGACGTCTGGAAGTGTAAAAGACGATATTTAGCTTGTGCTAGTGCATTAAGTAGCAGGTGGCCTAGAGCTTCCGTATGGACACGAAGCCGTGGACTACTCATAACCACGAAAGTGTTTTAATACTCACTTTGGTCAGACCGGCTTAAATATTAGTATTTAGATATTCGTTGAATTGAGCGTTAACCTTTTAATACAATATTTTAGCGTTGTCTCACAAAAGCACTCACTCACTGTCAAATGATTTCAGGCAGCCTTGTGTGCCTTCTCTGAGGCAGAAGGGGCGATTCTGCTAAATGTCATGTTGCTATTTGTAAAGAAACAGCGTCATCTAGTGGCCAAATGTGTATAATGTGTGGACTGACCTGTACACTAGTCAACAAACGGCTCACTATTTTTGGGCAACAAATAGGTGTAGGTCTTACATGGGAACCTACACGTAGTCATGCCACATCATTCTCCTTCAGGAATGATTGAGAGACATTGGGACTACAGTCAGAATAACCGAACAGTGTGACGGATCCATATGTAGGCTAACGTTAAATACTGAGCCTTTTATCCTGCAACTAAATCAAAATATCAGAAACATATTTACAACAAATTACTCAGTCCCACATGAGTTTGAAAACTTCCCAAATATGAACGAACTGGCATATCTGCTTGGTAAAATAGCCTACAGCAATCTACCATCACAGCAGCAAGTTATGTGACCCATTGCAATACAATCAATACAAAAATAGAACACAGTAGAGATACACTACTGCAATCAACTTGTAACCAGGACTACATACAAAAGGCCTTCAAACCACCGCCTATATCCTATAGGGTAGCCTACACACTAATGTGATGGAACCTCGCATTAAGTAAGGGGTAGCACGTAAGTTTAGGCTAATTTCTCAGTCGTGACAGCTTCTCCCTACCCTTACTTTTCACTTACAAAAAAAATGCACAGGCATGTCTAAATAAACTAGCCCCCGGCACATTCCAGAACCGTCATGCCAGAGATGAACACACAAGCACGCACGCAACCTGCTGTGCAAACTAACACCAAGTCACTTATTACAATTTCAACTCAGAAACGTATGTCTAAAGGAAACAATACTTTCTACATTCAAATTTGGCGCCTTCATGGAAGCTGAATGCTTAGAATCGCTGTAGCATCCATATTGTTTTAGTAGAAGTTTAAGAAGAGTATGATAGATCGGAATGTGTGAATGAGTCATCAGCAGTTCTTTCAAGATAATTACATTTTCTAGATGGGAAGGGCAAAGACGGATAAAGAACTATTGGGTAAAGCACATTTTAGAGAGGAAGTTATTCTTTCTCACCTAGTATGTGTGACATTAAGAGTTAAGCACTTACCTTTGGTTATGAAGATCTACTAAATGACTAGAATGCATTGGTCTGTATACTCATGTAGGAGAGAACAGATAAAACAAACCGCTGTGATTAAAATAGAGATTAGTGGGTTAAGATAACGCGCGCGCACACACACACACTGAGTGATGGGTAGAGAGTGGACAAGAGAAGCAGCAGCTGTGGTTTCCTTCTTGTGATGGTGTCAAGCAGGTTGTAAGTGAGAACAGGCAAGCACACATCGTAGATTCAGGAGATGCGAGTTAGGAACGTGCCACTCAAGCCAGCAGAATCAACACACAGACAACATGTGACAACAACAGCCCATCACCAAGGTCAAATTTTATCTTTATTGTCTAATATTCTTAACGTCCAAATCTGAAACCTGCCTTTATTAGAATGTTATCAATACTATTACTATTTTTTTAAATAAACAAAGTACACAAAAACCCCTGTTTGTCCGTTAACAATGTTTTGTTGTGGTCTGGGATCATGGTTTGAGTCCATCAAATTATGGTCAAAACAGAAGCAGCAGAAGTCTGGATTCAGTGACCATGCAAAAATGAACACAACACACTTCCAAAACCAATAGAAAGAAAAAAAAAGCAAATTAAGTGCACATCAATAGTTTCAATTTATTCAAATCATCATTCGTATTTACATAGGTCTGAACACGGCTAACAGGTTAGCGATGTGTACTTTCAAGTTAAAGAAATTAGGGCAAACGTGTTAAGCTTCAATCATTCAACTTTGTTATGTCGATCAAATGAGAAAGAAGAAATTACATGCATACGTTTCAATATACAGCTTCTGGATTCCCCGGCTACATCTAGAAAAGCAATAAGCATCCCCCCCTTGCAAAAAAGAATCAAAATCAACCTGCTTAAGTGCAAGTACAATTAAAAAATATAGATATTAAAAAAAAAAAAAAAACACCACTGTGGTCTTAGTAGAATGGTCCCATAAAACAAAAGGAATAAATACCACTAATATTAACATCTTCCTCTCAAACCCCCGCCCCCCGTAGCTAAGCTAGGATATAAAGAATACCATTCTTCCTGAACAATGTGGTTTTCACCAGTATGACGTATGACAGAGGAGAAGACACACAAACCTGCTGGTGGACCACAAACAACGGTGCTACTAGGGCACGTATACACTTATTTTTTATTTTTTTTCCAGGTCATGAAAATTGAGCATTGCTCAATTGTTGTGGCAAGATCTGTTTTATTTGTTATCCAGTCTTAGGAGCTGCTCCTTACCATTAACGGTTAGAGATCTTAATTGACCATCTTCCTCCACCTCCACACGCTCCTGGCCATTCTCCACAATCCTATCCGGTAGAGGAAAACAGTCGCTTCATTAGGAGGTTGTCGCCAAGGTCACATTAGAAATGCTCCAAAAACGATACCAATGTAATTATTAAATTTTGTATTCTATTCTACATGATCTGTTGTTGATATAAAGCAAAAAACAATGTTAATTTTAAATTCGCATTAATTCACTATATTTATGACATTTTTCAAAAGTGATATCTTCAAAGTTTTTCACCGCTTCGGACAACTGTGCGATTTTATCCAAATCCGAAAAAACTCCCAGAATGGTACCATTTTAGGCTTAGCTTGGTACGTACCGTTTTGTGGTTATTTTTCTGCCATTGATGAACTTGGTGGAGGTTGACACAGATCGGAAACTGCCCATTCCTCCTCCTCCTCCTCCTCCGCCTCCTCCACCACCGCCAAAGGATGAGGAGGAGAAGGAGGCAAACCCTCCTCCACCCATCTGTCCGAATGAGGTAAACCCTACAGAAAGAACAGCTATGGTCATGCAACGATTGACCAAAACGCTATCGTTTTCAGCTCCTAGCTAGTAAAACCGTTACAACTGGTTGGTTTTGAACTACTGTTTGTACTGTTCCCAAGCCGCTACTACTACCAACAACTATCTATGTGTACAGCACTTTTTACGAAGTACGTACTAGATAATAAGGTCAAACAACAGAGGTTAATCAATTCTAATAGCTTTACAACATATCTTAAAGCCATAGAAAAGTACACACCTGAATCAAACCCTGAGAAACCTGCTCCAAATGCTGGGAAAGCCCCAAATCCATGGAAGAACGGCCCCCCCGTTCTGCTTCGGCTCACACCGCGCTGGCGACTGCGTCCACCTCCGAAGAAATCTTCGAAGGGGTCATCAGCTGGTGAGGAAAGAAACAAATGTACAGTTCATACGGCCCCTGCTGCAACTTACAGTGAGTACAGTTACATGTATTAAGAGGGCATAGGCAACTCGCTCAAGGATGCTTACATGAGGTCAGACTTGTTGGGGATCGAACCCACGATCTTTCAGCCACCCTAACCATAGGCAATCCTATGTAGTCAGATTTTTTGTTTTATGCCGAAATAACAGAGGTGGACAAACCAGGTCCAGAAAGAAAATGACCGGACCAAGTATTTGCTCCAATCATGCACTACCACAGCTCTCCAGCAGGGAAGATAACAGTGAAATCTGCTGATATACATGGGTGGAGTAAATACCCAGATTCTTACCTGCGCAAAATTTGAAGGAATAACAAAATGATACTAATATTGCTTTAGACTGCAGGGGATGTCAGGGCACTGGCTGGTAATTTCTGGAACAATAATAATAATAATAATAAAAAAAGGTAGTTGCATTAGTGCCCATTGATTTGAAGGAAAGACATTATAGAGCCAACAGAACCTCCCAGACAACTGTCAGTAACGCGGTGGTAGTCTTGGAAACACAGGGTTCACTCTGTCAGTGGGAGATAATGCCTGTGCACTGTGCACGGCCTATCATTCTGGAATAAAGACAATGTGCTGTGCCTTTCAGTACATATGAGAAAGGCTGTATCTGTGTCAGCGCCCCCCCCCCCACCCCCCGTCCTGGGCTGCAGGCTGCTCTGAGCTAGGTGAGTGACAGATCCAGCCGAGCTAAAAGCTGGTCCAAGCAGCAGCACCATGCTAGACAAGCCCTGGGCCATCTCCAGCCACAGAAAAGACTCAGGAGACCTAGCCAGACCACCTCCCGACTGACAGACATGTTCATTTAGGCCTGCAACACCACACTGCAACACTTAGGGTGACGTAGATCTCTAAGAAAGCCATAGCAATTAAGCCAAAATAGAACGGATATAATGGATGACTGTGAACTTAGTGTATCCAGGACTGTACCACTTTGATGGAAGTAGAAGGGGGGGTGGCATGAAATGAGAACACTCTGTTCGACAGACTGTGTTTATGATCTGGCCTTCCTGTTGCTGTTTATTAAATAGAGCAAAACAGTGACAGCTGTGCTCTCCCCCTGTTTTCAAACAGACCAAGTCAGATTTATAGACACTGCTGGATAAATAAATAAATTCACACACACCATCCAAGCTACAGGAAAGGTCAATTCTGAATTTGGATATTTAAAGTTGTCTGTTGTCCTGCCTTTTCAAGCATCATGGCTAATCATTTATATTCTCATGTTACATTCTTCCCAATATGCGCACGTCGCACCACTTGCGCTCGGACACGCACGCGTTGGCCGTTATTACAACTGAACTCGTTTTAATATGGAAGCTATTTTTGAAAGCATTCCAGTTGAGTGATGCAGGCGCTTATATCCATCCTACCGTCTGAACTCCATATTTAGAGCTACACAGGGTGAACTACACATGCCTTCCAATAAGACACCGTTTTTCCACACAACTGGACCGGGCAATGTAGTAATACTACTTCTAATTACTTATGAGTCAGTCATGTGATGCTGAGTAACGAAAAACTTTATATGTAGAAAAAGCTCTGATAGTAACACTGGCAACCTCAATAGTCATTCAGCTATCGACATTCTAACTCAGTCCCTCTCTTCGAACAAAAAGAAGCATTGAATGGAGGGGGGGGGGGAACTAAAACCGCAAACAGCACTAAAAACCTAGGCTGTATGCGTACGCTCAACGTTTGGGGGCGAGGAAAGGTTCCTTTTAAGCGGAGACGGACATTGGCGGCCCACAGTCCGAGGCCCATGACATCCCCTGCTCAATGGGACTGAGTGCATCGGAGCTTCAGGGCTTACACATCGAGAGCCCTTTCCTTTGGGCCCTGAATAGCAACGCTAATGAGACAATCGTTATTATTTGACTACGCCAACGGCTTGCGGGGGGTGTGGGGGTGGCATATCCGCTCTCACCGTCGTAATTAATATCTTAATAACAATCCCAGGTCACAGATATTTGGGCCATACATAAAACTGCACTATATTCACCTTTAGTTCAGTGTGAGATGCTGTGGTGGACAGTAAATACTAGTAGTATATAATTCTCTTTGGGCTCTACGGACGACCTGTCAGCAGCAAGAGTTGCCTTACCAAAGAAATCTGCAAATGGATCTCTGCCACCGAAGAATTCCCTAAAAACATCCTCCGGATTACGGAATGTGAAGCCACCACCAAAGTGCTCTCCATTGTGATAATGGCTGCCTGCGAACACACACACACACGGAAGTATTATTCAATGAAAACACAACCAAAAAGGAAACATCACAAGCCACATAAAAACCCAGCATTTCCAAGCAGTTTGTGCTATATGAATTATTTAAGGCTAAACTGCTGGAAGTGTAATCCTAGAAAGTGTGCTGGCTGCTCCATTCACAATGTTTTTAGGCCAAGTACTGAGCATGTTCATATTGAATTTCCAACTGGCCATCTGCAACAGACTTTAATTTAAAAGTCACTTTATTTCCCAGCTAATTTGTCGACAGGACTCAAATACTTCTGTAATACAGAATATATTTTGACTTCATATAATACGTATAAACCGAAAAGTACATCTCTAAAGTATAAATAATTGTATACAATGCAACAACAACAAAAAACCCTATGGGTTAACAACCACATGACATTGTCCAAGAGAGATACTTAGGTAGCTCAGTGTAGGTGAGCTTTAATTCTGTGTACACTTACCTCCTCCTCCGCCTCCTGCTGAAAGGCCTTCTTTGCCATATCGGTCATAAGTATCCCTCTTGTTTTCTGGGGAATATAGACATCTAGTCAGGCCGATATTCAATTCAAAACAGAGATCACACAGAACACAAGGAAACAGATGTTTCTTCTGCGATTTGTTAATGCATGTCTTAGTGACGCTAACAGCAGTACAGGTGTGTCTAAGTGGAATTATGGCATTCAGCAAACTGTTTTGCTTTTCTTCCTTCCTTCCTTCCTTCCTTGCGTTTACTTTGAATCTCAAGTTTCTGTTCTTTTGAGTCTGACTGATAAATAAACGGAAAAAAAAGGCACATTCACAATTCATTGTAGGCAAAAATGGCCAAAGCCTCATGACATTAGGCAGCAACAGAACATACATGGCCACACAATAGGTTTGTCTGTGACGACCAATAACAGCTTTCTACACGGGACCAAGCACAAACTTAACACCAGGCACTGTGAGAGCACACAAGCAATGCCCTGTTAGGAACGAAATTGATACATAACTTCAGGTCAATAAATTCAGAAGGTGAGCTTTCCACCCAAATGCCTTCATTCCAGAACATTTTTTAGCTTCTACAGATTCTAGTTTCAGAGCTCTGTTTATTTTTTCTCCAGGTAATTCATTTTTGAATGTCAAAGTAATGCATTTGATTTGCGTACAGACTTCTGGCCTTAGATATACATCAATGAATATACAGCATTATTTGTTATTACATATAATAAAGGTGAAATTTTGCAATGTATTTTTCCCCACTGTTACAACCGTAAATCCTCACAAACAAAAGGCTGTTGTGTTTAATGAGGTGAATAAAAGAAACCTGTGACTTGGCAAATATTATTGTCTTGGACACAAAACTGACTATATTCAAGATACTGTATTAAATGTAAAATATGGATGCATTATATTTTGACAATGTCAAAATACAATTTTTATTAAATAATTCTTATTAAATAATAATACTGCAGGGGGGAGATCCTATCATCGCATACATTGTGAGATGGGAAAACACCTACAAACAAGCCATCTTACCATCTGAGAGCACCTCGTAAGCTTCAGACAACTCTTTGAACCGTCTCTCGGCTTCATCCTTGTTCTCAGGGTTCTTGTCTGGATGCCATTTTAACGCTAGTTTTCTGTACCTGAAGTACACATAACACACACACACACACATACACACAATGACCGTGAGCTACAAAAGCATCAGTGTCATTCGCGGGATCACAAAAACGTATACAAATAATCCACCCGACCTCTCAAGCAGAAATAACAAAGAAGCTAAACCCTATTGATGTGCAGCGCACACTGCCACAGTGGCTTGGCATGCCTCAGCAGTTTGTCCTACATGTAAACAATCCAGGGATTGACTCCCCTATGGATCTGAAGTGAATAGCGCTGCTAGTCTTTCACTTTGTTGAAATCTGACATCACAAGGCTGTCTGAAAGCCAATGAAGACTGGGGTTGGCCCGGGATACTAAACTGCAAATGACACCCTTTATTCTCTTTTAATGCAAACACTTCCAAATATCCATGCTGGCTGAATATTCAATGTATATCAGATGCTCTTTGGCTCTGGTTGGAATTAGAAAATCTGAGGTTCTAGGAGATGCATTAGGTTACTATTCACAGCCAAGTGTAATAGCGTAGAGTAGGCAATCTGTGGCTGGCAACCAAGCGAGTGAAAATAAACAGGAGTGCGTGGATCCAGGCAAGAACCATAGGGAACTGTAACGTGCTTGATAGTGTCCAACCATTGCTGAAGGACAATGAATTATCTCTGAAATTGAAAAAGGAAACAAACCAACTTAAAGTAATCAGTATTTCAAGAGATTTCATACATTGAATCTCGGGAAATACAAACTGTTCAATAGAGATGTATTCTAACAGGTTAGGTGTAAATTATCGATTAGGCTAAATGGGTCAGAATGTGATTTGGACATCTATCCCTTTGACTGATAATGACTGAAAGATTGTAGCCTATTGCATTTCTCCTATGACACTGTGGAATAGCAGGACATGTCAGACAAAGGCCATTCACTGCAAATCTGATCTTAAACACACTCAGGGTGGATACGAGCACCATATGTTATGTCAACATTCAGTCATAAACACAGTGGACAAAGTGGGAGTTGACACATGAAGCAGCACATCATACGTGTCGAAAACTCTAGACTAGCATACCTGGCATTCCAAAGCCCACAACATTCAAGTACTAAGGTTATTTTATTTATTTATTTTTTTAACAGTGTGGTTTTGTACATGGCTTTTTAACAGCCGACCTCTAAAAGCTAACAGGATTCACACGACGCTGGGGAATGGTTACACACGACAGGATTCAGGGGAGAAACTGTTGAAGGAATCAGTAAGCCAGACGGGCCTCTCTTCAGTGGGTGAGTGCGATTATGACCAGATTGCTGATGCCAAGGTTACAGGAAGGAGCGTGGAAAGTTTCGCCCTCTCTTTACGCTGTTAGAGGGGGGTTATAATTAACCCACTACATCTTTCTGAGTGGCCTGTGACCATAACAACTACAACAGCAGTAACAGCAAGGTAATAATAGCATAGAATATGTTCAGACATCCACACTCACGCTTTTTTGATCTCGTCTTGAGACGAGTCTCTCCGGACTCCTAAGGTCTGATAGTAGTCCACCATGTTTGCGGCTGTGTTTAGACACCTTCGTGCCCGAGGGTACTCTGAGCAACCTCTGTGGAGAAAGCATCAAGGGCCATTAGCAAGGCATGCTAAACTGAAAGGATATTGTCAGCGAGGTCTCTCCTCCAAGGCCTCCAAGAGACTCTAACCTGGAAGGGTGGAAAGGGGGGGGCAGATTTACATAGGGTGGTAATAGGAAATAATTCAAGTGCACTGAAATAGAGACAGCTAAGCAAATGCTGGCCCAGTCATATGACATAATGACTGGGTAGTGAGAGGAGCCTTTAATTTTAATAGATTGCTTATGTAGATGATTATTTTCGCATGAGTTAATGCTACAGTTGTAGCCTACTCAAAGACATGACTGAACAGGTTTGATTAGAAAAAGGAAAACAAATAGATATGCATACCAACAGTCATAAAAAAGGCATTCAGATTAGTCATGTTAATGCTAAAAAAAACTGGCCTATTACACAACTCCCGCACACTCTGACATCCAGTACCACATAACATACAAACCTAAATGGCTAAGCGTTTTTTTAAGTTAAGTTTTTTTTAAAGGCCTTTCAAGATTACAGCATTAGACATGCTGTGAAATTGCTTTTAGCTTTTTCCTGGAAAAAAAAGATTCTCTGCCATCACTCTAATTTCCTCAACTCTTTTTGTCTCATTTTCTGTAGAGCAGATAACCCCCATCTTAAACCTCCTTCATGCTCATCACACACACACACACACAAAACACAAGTGGGCTCCTGGTGAATGTACTGTTAACTGGATCCCTCAATCTTAACATTGTGATGTAGCTGTGATGTGCCAGGAGCAGTAAGCTATATTTAAGACAGTTTGAATCATTAAAAAGGTCATGACAGGCCTCTAAACGGTAAACAGACACTCCCGGTCTGCAGCCATCTGTAAACATCCCTGCCTACAATCTCTCTTTTCAATTCAATCCTGAGGGTCTGGAAGGTTTTCACTCATTTGAAAAAAAAAAAATGGATCATGTTATAGAAACAGAATCCCCCCTGCATGTGGCTGTAGGGGAGGGGGGGGTCAAAATTACTGGTTTCAAGTCAACACAAGTGTAATTTTAGACACATTGAAGAGGTAAGCCCCGCAGCCAGTCATACCATTTTATATCGAAATCAACCACTTCCCTAGACAAGCGATGACCATAGGATTTAAATGCATGTTATCCTTTACTCACCCCCCCCCCCCCCCAACAAGACCCACACAGGAGTTCAACTTAATCATCTTCCTGCGTTGTGTTCACTGGTGTGGCATGCTTAGACATATACCACGTGGAAGCATCAGCTGACCCGGAACAGGAGCGTTATTTTCTATGAGCCCCGGAGTAGGCGACAAATGTGGGTCATCCGGTCCCACAACGCATCACTGCGCCAGAGACCAATTTGTGACCTTGATACTTACAAAACAGAATTATCGCAATTATTCATAACATAACTTTTCACAGCTACAAATTAACCCTGACGGGACAACTGAGGAAAAAAACAGACATCTTAAAAGAAGGTAAAAATCAGCGCCAGCTGTCCAAGTGCTTGACCACTTTCGTAGTCTAAGATGAACTTAGGGGTTCACGCCAGCACTTTTTAGTCTGGTTAAATCGGACACTGGTTTTCCCCTTTGGTGCAATTTGGTGTGAACGCAGTCAACGCACTCGGGCGCAGACCAAACCAACCGTACAGAGACCCTTGAGATGAGGTGATCTCAGTCCAGGGGCCCGTTTCAGGGGCCCGAGGTTCAACCAACTCTGAGTTAAAACTTGAACTCTTGAGTTGACTTACCTCTGAGTTTCCAGTTACAGAACAGGTGAAATGAGTTAGTTCAATCAACTCTAAGCTGACTGAGTTAAGCGCGTGCAACACAACTATAAAATGACATTTTCAATGGAGCGCAGATATTATGGGTCAACAAAAAAGCAACACGGCTGCAGCTGCGAAGGACAGAGAGTTAGCTTGGGAAAAAATTGCTGCGAGTCAATGCGTAAATTTACATTTTAATTACTTTTATACAGTGTTGGGTGTATAATTAATTACTAAGTAATCTAAATACTGTAATTTAATTAAAGACTGTAAAACAATTCTGTATTAAACAATAGTGGATTTAAGATCTAATTTTTAAAAAGTATATTTTTTATGTAACCTTCTCCCTCTAGTTACACACTTTGGTCAATTCAAGAATAATTCATGCAATTGTATATTACTTATTTGAAAGCATTAGAAGTGCAGTTTCTTGTCTCTCATCTTTGATGACTCTGGTTTGTGCCGAGGAAACGACACAAATATTCGCAGAAAGCGCTTAAGAGCGAGGCACACTTTCCTTACCGCTCTGCAAACAGTAGCCTTACTAATATGTTCTGCATTCCCGATGTTATACAGAAAACTGCTATTTGCAAAGAAACGTAAGGCAACGCAAAGCATCTGCTCGGATGTAGCACGGCTGCGATGGTTGAGGTTTCTGATGCAAGCATGGATGAGATTATGGATGTAGGCCATCTTATTGACTGTAAAGAAAAACGGTACCGCTCAAATTAAAATGCATAGGGATATGACAAAAAAATCCACTCTGGGCCTCAAAATCCTCTCCTGACATAAATGTAACTCCCTACGAATCAATACAGCCTCTTCATCAACAGGATCGTCAATAAAAGGACATTCCATTTCAGTTCCCTTTGATGCTCTCTGCGTGACTGAAATGTTCGCAATGAATGAATGTACCGAAAGAATCAATGAGGTGTTTAAACACCGCTTCCTCTTTAAAAAAAGGGGAGGAGACCAAAAGAAACTCTTGGTTTACCAAAGAAAACGTGCTCCCGACCAGGTTAGGTTCACAGAGTAAGTTGCCATGGTAACTGACTCTGAGTATAAGTTACCTCTCTTTCAGA
>JAODLI010074238.1:0-13407 GCA_027575585.1 Percopsis omiscomaycus
AACTGTTGACAAATGTACTAAATGTAAGTCGCTTTGGATAAAAGCGTCTGCTAAATGCTGTAAATGTAAATGTAAATTGCGTGATTATATTTATGAAACTTATTTTTGAGGGCCATTGGGCAGAAAATGCTTTCCGTTCGCAGTCCACTTTAACATACCGGGGGGGAAAAAATGCTACAGGGAGTTTTTTTGTCCTTATTTAGGCTAGCAGGGATCTGATGGAATTTTGTTGATTTTAGTTGTTAATGACTGGGCTCATGTGAGGGAAAACAGTGTTCCATCCCAGCGGAGCTGCGAGCATTCATGTGGACAAGCCCTCCATTACAGGTGTTGGACAGGCTAAGTGGAGAAAAATGACGTCCAGTCAGGCGAGCAGCACCCTGTCCCCAAGCAGTGTTTCGGCAGTTTGATCTACAGCATGGGTCACCTTGTCGTTGTCGTCCCACCACCCATCACCCCCCGGTCCCCATACATTGTGCCTAGCTGGTGTGCTGCACACAAATCACAAAATGTCAAGGGAAAGGAAGATGTATCCTTGGGTCAATATGATAGGGCTGCCTTCTCCCATTTCTGTGTCCCTACAACACTTAACCTTCAGTTAGAAAATATTATTTTAAAATGCCCAGCAGGGAAATGAATGAGACTAATGCAGCGTTATTCACCCTTAGCTGGTGCAAATGCCACTTATTGCCACTTATCTTTGTATGCAGAGATTCAGCTAATTAAAGGCACACAATTGTTTTGGGCTGAGAGCCTGAACGAGAAGTGTACGAGAAGAGTAAAGAGCAGATTTAAGAAACACCGCTGGGAAGAAGGTTGTGAAATGCAAACACTAAGACTTAGACTTAATCTGTTAGAGCTGGCGAATTTATCTGCAGATTAGCTAAACAAACCTCTCAAATTCTCTATGGTTCACGACCATACAGACAGCAGCCTCACATTCTGTGTATATTTTTATTGTATATACTATTATTATTAGGAATGCAATGATGATGCCGTTATGGCTGATGACCAATATTTGTGATACCATTTGTATTTTATTTCAGTTCCAGAGATAATTCAGTTTTGGTTGTATTAAAAGTGATAAACCAGTTTTATCACAAGGTTTCTTCTAATCAAGGTTCATTTAGAATACATTTTAGAACTTGTAGACATTTCTTTAATATCATAACATTAATAACAACTTTCTAAACTTTCAAATTATGAAAATATGCTGACAAGATAATATGAAAAAATAAAACTAATATTAAAGAGAATCAGACACTGTAGTCTGATTATGCATTTCCCAGTTATTTTAATGCTCTCAAAGTAAATGTTCTAAACACTTAAACACCATAACACGCCACTCATTCCTCTAGGCAATGTAGGTTTAAACCATTCCTATGTCCTATGAGTCTCTGCATGCATTATGGGATCGACTTCCAGGGAATTGTAAACTACGGTTTGTTAGCATTGGCCATACAGCTTGTTTTTACAAGACAAACAACTGTTGTAAAAGCTAAAGTTAAAACCAAGCACGTTTAATCTCTATTACCTTTTTTTTGTCTATAATGGAAGGAGACATGATGGGAAATGATAGGCTCAGTTAAGAGGTGTTAAACTACTTACTGCAGCACAGCCATGCCAATGGGTCAATCCAAAGGCATGTTATGAACACTGGTAAGGCTAACACACAGCAGTAGCAGTATTTTGTAGTGCGGGCGGAACGTGAGTGCAAGTGCAGAGGAACGTGAAGCAAAAACCGTTAAGGTCCAAAGCTCCAGAGAGCGATTTAATAACAAAAGGCACAATAAGCACGAGTATCCCGAGTGCGAGGCAAAATAATAACTGACAACTCCTCACTTCCCAGCTAAGTAGAGCAGGGAAGTGAGGAGATGAGGAGATGCGTGACAGGTGCGTAAAAACACACAGGTGCGGTGATTGCTGGTGCGCTTGGTGCATGGACGGCCACGGGCCGGTGGCTAATACGCCGGCGAGCAAGAGAGGATGGGGCGGGGCACTCCCGTTGTTACATATTTGGCCTCCGGCAACATCAATCATGTAAGGGTTAGCAGACAATGCGAGGCAAAGCAAGCCGGATCTTAAATAGCGAAAGAGACAATTTTTTCAGTTTCTATTTTCGTTATTTAGCTTCGCACCTGTGCACTTTTAAAAGGAATTTGTACTACATTATCTAATATATATTTTTTTAAATCTTTATATTTTTGATTTGTAAAATACAGCATTTGGTAATCTGAGAAGACCTGGGGTGCAGGATGACCACCGCTGTCCCCACTTGACCTGCATTCATCGAATTAAGGTCATGACAAAGTATTTGTTTAATAAATGTAATATTGTCATTGGATAACCTCTCTTATTCACATCACCTTTTTACAATTAGGTCATTTAGCAGATGCTTTTATCCAAAGCGACTTGCGAATTGCACGCTGCTATTACAGATAGGGGTTAGGCATCTTGCTCAAGGATGCTTACAGGTAGGCTAACTCTGGGGCTCGAACCCACAACCTTCTGGATAGACCACTAGACTATCCTGCCCCAGACGCGTCATAGCAGGGCAAGCTGTAGTCAATAAAATAATAAATTAATAAGGTCCATTGGATTTAGGTGTGCTGACTGGCAAGCACTGACAATACTATAGACTCGTTCACAATACTTGCTCATTATTGGACCACCTAAATAAAACAAACCCAATATTAGTTTTCTTAGCTGCAGCTGTGTTTACGCTGCTATGACACGTCTGTGAAAAGGGTCCATTTCATAAATCAGCAACAACAAATCTGCCAAATAAATATGATATTTACACTGGCCCAGATTTGCTCATTGGATCAATACCAATCAACCAAAAAAAATCCCTATTATCGGCCAATACTGATGTGGTATCCTATATATTTAATATAATTATTGTGTTGGCACACTATCCTCACACTTAATCGTCAGGGAGACAGTATAGATAGCTGAAAGGACAAAATTTCAAGCATTCACAGAGTGCGTGATCTGGATTGGATTTGTCTATAAATCCTTATATTAGTTGTCATGCCCTAATTAGTGCTTACCCTCCAAGCACTGAATTCCGATGTCTCATTTTGCAAATTAAACAGAAGGTGCCTTGGTAATTTATAATAACTAATTTTAAAGCCAACAAACTGTAACACCCTAACACTACAAGCATCTATCTTTTACAATTTAGGCAATTAGAAGGAACTAGTTAACACGTGTAAAATATATCTTCTTTTTTTTTTTAACTTCATGACATTTCAAAGCTGTGAATGTGTAGTAAGGCTATACCACATTTTATTCACTCCCTTTGAAGATTTCTTGCTAATTAAAGACAATCACCACTGTCAAATAACTTGCCTGCTTGTGAATCCCCATCTTATGTGTGTGGCACTAATGTTATTAGCTTTCAAAAGGGACTATTTAACTATATTAACTTGCAACTAGTTAGCTCTTAGTAAATAGACTGAATGTTAAATAGGCAGTTGAGCTCCATAGGCAATAAAAAAAAAATCCTTTTTAACCTTCACCAGATGAGAAAGCTTTATTTCATGAGTTAGCACAGAGGCCTGCTCTCTTGGTTGTCAGCCACAGTGAACCATAGGCTACCATCTCCACAGTGTAATCGTCAAAACATTTAGCTGGAAAGCTTGATGTGGTTAATGAGAGCAAAAGGAGGCACACAGCATTATTGGCTTTTGATTGGCCCCTAAACCTGTAGGACATCCAGGGTAATCCTGATAAATAAGAGACAACATCAACAACAAATATCATCGCCTAATTCGATTCTAGACTTTCAATTTTTGCCGATTTACCCTGTGCACATTATGCCGTTTGTGCAAAGAAAAGGTTCTACAGTGTACAATCTTTAACCCTTAAACTTTGTACATTTGATCCAATAGGAATGCCTTATGGTTGTGCCTTAAGCGTTCTGTCATTATTAAGCATGCTTTAGGTTTAAGGACCCACAGGCAATCACACTCAAATTTGATTCATTACGGCATTACTGAGAAAGCTATAGCCTCTATACCATGATGAAAAGTCAGGAATGAAAAATAGAGGCCTCTGCCTCTCTAGAGATATAATGAGGGGTCTTCAGTTTATACTAGGAAAATGGCAATGTTCTTCATCCACAGGGATATTTAAGTAGGTGGTATAAAATCAAGAGTAAATGCCATCAGATCATCAGAACCAGGGATACCCGTGTGTATACACCTTAAATCATGGTAGTACAGTTTTCCCTTTACAGTTTGCTATTGCCGTGGTAACTTGTCAGAAGTATAACTGCATGACCTCCAGAGTGCAAATATTTGCACTCTATGTACATCATTAAGCAAAAAAAATCATTAAAGGAATAAAAAACCAAACCAGAATATGTAGCCTATATAAATCTGTCGGCACCATGTTGGACACTGATGATCGAATATTTCATTCCTGTTTGGGCAAACATAATTCAACAGTATTTAAACACCTGTCTCCAGGCTATACACAATTTTGAAGGATGCAATCTTGGTGGCGATAGGATGGCAAGGGATGGGAAGCAGGGAGTATTTAATGCACTTTAGGTGACTTGATGACGTATGCAAAGCCATCAAAGATAGATAATAGGGGTTGTCATGACCACTAAAAATTTACATTTAGGGCTTCATACTCTTTTTAAAAAAAGGGAACATATCTGTTATGTCCTAGTTGTATGTGTCAAAATATGCCCTTGCAGGCTCCATCCTGTTGAGATTGTTCTGAAAACAAAGAGAAGAGTTATGTAGTCAAGTAGAAATAACATAATTAGGATTACTTTAAAGGATTATGTTTTTTTGGCAGTCATGCTTTGGACGAAAGGTCAGAGAACAAACACGTTTAACCAAATATTATTCAATATAGAGTATGTTTTAGGGGTTTACAATTTAAATGTTAGGCTACTTTAAATAGAATACAAAATACGTATATTTATAAATAACACAAATATAAATTAAACAAATCATACATCTAATTTAAAAATACATATAAAATCAAGACTCCGTTCAGTGCAAAATCAATCTCAACAGCTGCCTACATGTCATCACTGTCTGACTGGCTACCCAGGCCACTGCCCCAATCCCATTCACACTTTAGCCTAGTGTGGCTTTTGGGGGGCATGCGTCATGTGAGAGTCTGTAGATCTGTTCCTTGGAGACACCTTTCAAAACAGATATGCTAATACATAGCCCTGTAGCACAGAGTGCAGTCATTTCCTGGCACAAGTAAGACGTGAGTAAGTGGTAGACTAAACATGCCGTTGCATGGTAATCTTTGCCTCTTTTACTGCTGTTACTGCCAAATAGGCTACACAACACAACTCATGTAGTCAGTTTGTTTAACCATGTAATGTTCTGTCCGGGTGTTGACAAATGCATGTTGCCATGTATGAAATCAGCGTGGGTTTGAGGTCAGTCTTGGAGCACACCTCTCCTCTCCTAACTTAAATGCACAGGGCGGCTCCGTGACATTGCCTGTGTGATTGACTACCTCTTCAAGCCTCGGCAGACAATACGACCTCCGACTGGGTCCAAACTATCTCCCGTTTCACCAAGGTGAACTTTGTTTTACACACGGTACCAGCTAAGATGGCAAGACAGTTACAGTATTCACTACAGATGAATGACTCCGTATCAATATAAACAATGCTGTGCCGTTCAACTGCTAAAAATAACAATTGCAGGTGAATTGCACTGATCAGCGTAGACCAATAGAAACGAACGTTGCACCATTCAGTTGAGGACACCGACATTAAAAGATGCGCTCCACCTCACTACCGGTCTAATCAAGTTAATACAAAACACAGACATCTAGTAATCAGTTATAATGGGTGTTCTTTTGTCTAATGGTTATGCTGTACTGGCACAGGGTGAGCACAGGGTTCTGAGAGCAAACCAGTGATTAGAAGCTCTCTTCTAAAGGTGCACTACCATTGCAGTGCTAAACCTCAGGTGCCGGCTCTGACCGAGAGAACATATATGTTGCACAAAGCCTATGCAGGAATCTAAGCTGTGTGGCTGGCTGAATATCACTCAACAGAAACCTCATATCTCATCACCGCTACGATCAATACCAGACTTCACAACGCCCACGGGTTTGGCCCGGGCGATATTCAACCAATCCCTATCTCCACATTTCAGTGGATTAACCCAGCAATAGAGTACAGTAACTGCCTGCGTGAAAACTCATCCCCTCTGCACACGCCTTTTCCACCACCAACTCATTAGGCTAATTCAGATGGTAATAAGGAGAGAAGACGATCTGTGGAGCCAGCTAGGCCTAATGAATATAGAACTGGGCCGTTCAGGTCTTGTATGGACTTGGACTGGATATCACTGGCCTGGTCAGCTCCGCTTTCCATTTCTGATGCCCACCGGGCCTGCCCTGGTTTGTCCTCAGGGCTGCACCTTATCGTTTCAGCCTTTTAAGGTGGCCACGCTGATATAAGTGCTCCGTATTTAGTTTTTGCTTTACACAAAGGAATACAACAGTGCTCAGTGGTATTGCTGGCGGTTTAGTGGCAGGTGATTTCTGCAGGCAGTGAAGGCAGAAACATGACACATGCAGCCTTGCGAGAGGTTGTGAAGCAGGCCAGATAATTACCCAGAGGTAGGAGTGCTGTTATCGTTTCTTCGATGAGAGCACACCTACATCTCTCGCTAAACACCCACATAGCGTAATCCTGAATTTAGATGCAATTCCCCCCTGCCACAATTCTTCCACCCACTTTTTACCAGCGAGAAGAGACAAGCAGAGGAGGATTGAAACAATGGTAAATTTGTCTTTATGATGTAATAACTATATCACCTAAGCCGGGGACAACACACAAAAGAATATTTGTCGTCGGCTCGTACTGCCTAGATGATTAATAAACAATCCTCATCAGTCCTTCTTTCTCCTCGCAGTGGAAAATCTACTTAAAAAGCTATGAAAGACAGAGGTAAGTGGTAAGCCCGGTGACAAGGCACTCTCCCCACATGACAGCTGTGTGCTCAACATGTGATTGACAGTGGAACCGGGAGCAGAGGAGACTTAACAAGGCGTTAAGCCCAGTGAGCAGTGAAAGAAATTGGGTACGGCTAGTCCAGTGTCAGCGATTTTGAAGAAAAAGAATGAGGAATACTAAGAAAATATTAGATAAAAATAACATATATATTAGGGATGATCCGATTGGCATTTTTTTACTGATCGGTAATCGGCAACCAGAGCCCGATCCATTTCGTTGTTTGTCCAATTTACGTCGGTTGTGCAGATTGTAACGTTCCGCATGACTTGAAACTACATACTATCGCGATGTCAGCCGTGGAAATTATTTAAATTGGAAACTCAAAGCATCCCAACAGCTACCTGCAGTGCCAGCCTTTCGAAAAGAGGTGTCAACCGAGCTTCATTTATTTAGGCAAGACAAGATAAATCTAGTCGAGACAGTAGAGTTGGGACCGATCCGATCTAAGATCGTTATCAGGTGCGAATATAGACGTACCGTAACATACCAAAATCCATAGTCTGATGATTGTTTTGGTTGTACAGTTCTACTCATAGGCTATGTAGCTGTGAGCCAAGGGCTGTGAGCATTGAGCTAAATGTGTTTGAACAAAAGCTTAGAATAGGTAAGGGGATACCTACACAGGATTTAATGAATCTGTACCAGAGGAAATAGCAGAAGATTACGCAGACAATTCCTGTCAGTTGGTATTCAAGACAGGATTGGCGATGTGGCTGCGCTTAAAGCAGAACAGCCTGCTGCTTTTAGCAGGCTCTTAAGGACAGCCTCAGAGATGGCTCGCGTGGTAACAACTTATTATTTACTCTGGGTATGGCTAGATTACAGTAAGACGAGGGGGGCGCCGCGTCTTCCTTGCAACTCCATTTCTCACGATACCAACAATTGTAATAACGATAATATTATTCAAGAACAAATAGTATCTGTATCGGCATATATTCATATTCAGGATTCAAATTGGAACAGGAAAAAAACTGTATCTCTAATGACAAGGTGAGGAAAATAGATATTAATAGATATACTGTATCTTTATTTAGATAGATCAAATAAAAGGAGGAAAGTGAGGTGAAGTGAGGAAAAACCAACCCTGTAGGACAAATTGGTGCCATGTTCCATACAACGGAAGTAACGCTGAAATGTCCACACCAAAGTGATTTCTTAGGAAGCGCACATGGCCTGGAGCTGTATCTGTCAACTCCTTTCACGTGCCCGTGTCTTCTCTTCTGTTGATTTTCTGTAGTCAGCGACTGCGCCCGCTGTCCTGGTAACCGTGTACTTTGAGGCTTTTGCTTGATAATTTGTTTGAATCTTTTATAGATTCCTTTTCTCTCCTGTACACTTCCGTCAGAGCCCTGCAAATGGGTTGCAGTTTCCTAAAATACCAATAATGACTCAGCAGCTCTTGAAGGTCTACGAGTACGTGGCAAAAAGAAAGTAAAAAGTATATAAACATTATGTGACAGTAGCTGAATTTGATGCTCTAATACTGTCTGTTGTTTACATGCGCTGACGCATTCCATCAGCTGTGTGACATACGCACATCATGCATTCGTCTTCCTCGAGGGCTTTGTTTGGCACGTCTTTTACTGCATCAGCTCAAGATGGATGTCTATCCCGGATTCATTCATTAATTCTTTCTTGGACTTGTAAGAAAAGTTCCTTATTTCTTACGTTTCTTCCGTCTAGTCGTCCAATAATGTTAAGTTCTTTCAGTTTGTATTAAAAACAAGATGTCCGCAGAGGTCCAGTTGAGCTTGGAAGCCGCCATTTTGAGAAACGTATGTCACCACGTATTTACATCAAGACGGAGGGCATGCGCAAAAAGAACGCAGGTTTAAAATGCCACAATTGTTCTTTTGTTTGGTTCATGACGGCTTAGCGCCATCCTGAAATTAGGAAAAAGGTATTGGCCACACGTTAGATCAACTTGTGCTATGGCGTACACTTCTGCTTGCTTGATCAGGAAACTAGGCCCCTTAGTATTAAAACATTTTTGGTAGGCCTGCTGTATATTATCAGACTTATTCTAGTATATTTGAAACCGATTATAAAGAAAAGTTTGTGACAGGTTTTGGTTCAATACATTCTGCATTCCATTAATGTCTCATTCAGGGTTTAAAAAAAATACCAGCATGTAAATTACATTACTTGGTATTAGCTCATTTCACACAGTGACATGTTCATGTACAATAACAGTAACTTTCCTAAAGATAAAAGTCCAATTATCTTTTGAGCCGACAAGTGTACAGTGGCGCTTTTAGCATCAGTGTGCTTAATGAAACATCATGATTAAAATGTAAGCTTTAGAGGAAAACTACTCGTGCATTTATGAATATCATGCTTGAAAAGGTCAAAGATGGTGCTGTGATAATGAAGAACTTCGCGATGCAGAGGAGTTTGTGTGCGTGTATGCGTCTGTGTGTGTGTGTGTGTGTGTCTGTGTGTGTGTGCGTGTGTGGGTGTCTGGGTCACTGCCATTGAGTGGCATCACTACCGGAGACTCAATGACTAGGTTCAAGAGTCAAAGACTGCAATTTTCCAGTCCACTCCTCTCCCATGCGGACACACAATGGGACTGCCATGAGGTTGTAATTACAGGTAATCTACCTTTATATCCCCCCCCCCTCAATATCTCCACTTGTGAACGACGAGAAAGAGAGACACGCAACAACGGAAACACAACCATAGGTTACATAGGTTTGAAAAATAAAACGTAATTTAGGCTTGCATGAACAGTATGGCACTTTGAGATTTGTTTCAAATAGAAAGTGTGTTACAAATAAAATGTATTATCATTATTATAATATTTACATACTGTAGGTGTAAAAAGCGGTAATAGATAATTTAATAAATATAATATGACCGCGTGGTGAACTATCGCTTTGTGTTGTTGACCAGCAAAGGCAGAGAGACAAAATTGGACATAAGATAGGGAGTATGCTTTCCTCTGTGTACACATATCCTATATAAGTACAATTCTGGCTGTATTATTTGTGTCCCAACAAAAATTACTCTTGAGAAATTATATATTTATTGTCCCCCCCAACTGTTAGATGAAATTTACGCCCATGAAAAAAACAATGTATATAATTTTTTTTTTGGACCAAAGACACAGACACATTTTGGACCAAAGACACAGAGTGTCCGTATTGAAGAGAACAGTTCAGAGACAAATTAGCCGTGCAGTCTGAATATCCACTGTTTTGCAAGATGCATATCTATGAGGTAATATAATATACATTTTTCGGCCTATTCGCCATAAATTCTTGAAATCCAACCCAGTGGCAAGCATTTGGAATCATAATAAAATGGTAAACTTTATCGCCAGTGGTCTCATGTTGGTTTAGAGTTTAGTTGGATTATTTATTTTAGTTTTTACCAAGATAAACACATGCCGTCAATATACACTCATGCCCTCTTTTGGGTGGGAGGGCTTATTGTAACATATGCCCACAATACCAACATGCTAATGAGGCATGGACTGTGCTGTTGTTCTTGTCAGCCCTGGTTAATCACGGCCTTAACTTTCTGTCGCAAAATACTAAATTGATATACTCTGTATGTGTAACCAAAGGGAGTGCGGGTAATCTTACGATTAAGCGCACCAGACCAAAATACCATTTAATTTTTATGTCTGATAGCTTTAGCCTTAATTACCAGCATGACTACGTACAGAGACTTCTCCTCACACCATTAACACAAAATGCTTTAGCTCAATAATATTCACATCTTCTGGTAAGGACAGTTTATGGGGTCAACAGAGTTCATCAGATCTACAAAATCCATAATATAATCTTCTATTCAGACAGGAACGGCTTCACATCTTATGTGCAGTCCTGTACCACACGAATTCCTGGACAGGAATACTCGTGTGGTACAGGAATACCCCCCCTCTTCTGAATACTCATGTATTCATTTCCCCCAGCCCAAATGCGAAGCTACGAGCCGTAATCCAAAGGCCCCAGTGCAAGGACGTCCTCCTTGAACCATAATAACCCTTACATCTCTTATCAGCCCCAGCCTGCCGAACATGATTAAAAAGTGGCCAGGACATACTCCCACTTCGTCCGGGATACGACCAGCCGCTGCCATCGTCTGTCAATCAGTCCGAGAGGCGCAGGTGCGCCCCAAGTCACGACCCCTGCTAGCCAATTAGCATGACTGGAAAGTCACATAGCGTATGCCCTGCATTAAAGAGGTCCCTACAGAAGTGCTCCGGTCATATAAACAGAAGCGTGTGTACATGAGGACTACGGGGAGAGATAGAGAGCTCTGTCTGCAGAAAAACACAAAGAGTAGCCACTGATCTCTAGCAAAGTCCTTATATGCATGTCTGGCCACTCAGCAGCCATCTTGGTAACGCCCGCAGGCAAACCTGGCCCCCATCGAAATGAATGGGGAGAGAGCCATATCTGTGCATACAACCGCCATCTTTGGCGTTACAGACTTCTCCCATAGAGTTCTATTCAGGAGTGATTTGACTCTTTTATAATTGTCTCTGTCTCTAGTAGAATGGGGAAACCACAGAGAGTATAAGAATAGCTAGCTTTACCTTTAGAGGAAAGGAGATAGAGAAGGAGATGGTATAAAGAGGGAGGACCAGTGTAGTGAAACGAAGGTAGCTATGGACAGAGATAGACAGGCAATGCAGTGCTGTAGCAGAGTGAGGAGAAAACTGGGTCAGGGGACATGGAATAGATAGCCACTAGCAATCTTGGGGTTTCTCCTTGGGGGCAAAAGCTGAGGCTGCAGAAGGATAAAATGGCCCCCGGTGAGAAAATGGGCAGATACTGCCGTCTGGCAGGACATGAGGGAAGCGAGGAAGGTAGGAAATGAGAATGCAGGGGAGCAGAAAAATGAAAGAGGAGGAATAGGGGGCCATTGGGAGCTGATGGCAAAGAAAAAGTGGCACCAGCTAAAGGGAGAGAGCGGCAGAGAGAGGCGTGCTAAAGAAAAGGGAGGAATACAACAAGGGAGACAGGGAGCATTAGACCACCGCCTTTGCTCCACAAACCTGGGGACTGAGCAACGGCCTCCTTTTGTCACCGCAAGACAGATCGCGGCGGTTGTTTAAAACCTGCTTGAAAAATGAGTGCAATTTGTCAGATATGGATTAGACACTGGAGGCTCGGAGGGTTTAGCGTGGAATACCAGACTCCCTCGGTAAGCAGGAGGAATCTACGCTGCCTCCGAGACCTGAACAGGTCACGATGGTGCACCCTGTAATCTCCGGCCCGTGGAAACAAAAAGCCTAAAGACAAGTGAATAGGGATATCATTTTAATTCACAGGAGCCTTAGAGAAAATCAGGGAGCAGGGAGCATGTTCTTCTCGCAGCACTATAAAATGTCAGTTTGGATATGAGTCAAAAGGGCATATTGATGTTTCATAAAATGCAGATTCACAAATCAAAAAGTGAAGTGCAAGGCTGCCACCAGAGTGAGTCGAGGACATTGGGCCAGCGGGCAGCGGGCTGGTTTACAGGACACGGAGCTTTTTAAAGCGTTGGGCCAGGATACATTTTAACATTGTCCAACATCAAACCAGCTCAATGGGAGAAACAGTCAAACACAGATGGATCAATATGATACTCTTCTGAGCAAAGAGCAGGGCACGGGATGACTGGGCTTTAGCGCAATCAATATTCATGAACTACTGAATTTCCACTATTCTCCATCCACATCCGGTGACTCTCACACATAGCTGCGCAGTCTTCATCAGCATAAACTATGGCTCCCTTGGTGACCATTAGAAACCTTTGCATCACCCAGGCGTCGCTCGGTGAATGAAAATATCGCAACCCAAGGTGAAGGCGGTTAAAATGCATGCATGTACGCAGGTGTGTATGAATAGTCTTTCATATAACTGTCTGTCTAAATGGTGTGAAGACAGACACCAGACCACTTCCTATGTTCCTAGAACAACTGTTTAAATTTCACACTAAACAGCTACCGGTGGCTTGTGTGGCTCTATGTGGGAGCTCCAGGAGTGCACTTAAACAGAAAAATTACATGTCAAATAAAACAGCTGGCACCACAATGTGTAAAGACAGATAATGATTTACTACAGCATGCACGTTTAACTGGAAAAGGTGTTGAAGGGCCAATTCCGATTACAGTTTTCTTTTCTTTTTTTAAAGCCTGACTGGCCGGTTTCAGTCCAGGCCGATTACGATTTTCATATTAAAGGTTTCACAATTTGACAACTCCAGGTCATTTATGTAGATGCAAAGATATTTCACTTTAATTTAATTTACTCACAATTTTGTACTGTCCCCCTTAGCCGCCAGCGTGTTCGTCGCCAATGCAGCGTTCATTTGAAGGGCCAGTGTGTAGTTTTTAGTGACATCTAGTGGTGATTGTTGCGAATTGCAAACAGCCAGTCACTCACGGCGTA
>JAODLI010074239.1:0-13405 GCA_027575585.1 Percopsis omiscomaycus
AAACCCACACCCCCCCCCCCCCCCCCCCCTTTTCCATTCATACACAAATAAATGTTCCATTAACATCAGGTGAAAGGCGACTTATTCGGTTCACTGTCAATATAACAGCATTTCCAACAGCGTTTAGGTTGATGGGAACTTCGGTTTAGTTTTCCAAGTTTAATTTGTTTAGCTGTGTATGAGATGCTGCGTTACACTTTGGGGAAATCAGGGCTTTATTGATTCGGAGTTTACTGCAATGCCTTCATTAAAACCATGGAAGCTTTAATTAATGTCACTGGCTACTCATTTACAGCTCATTTGAAGCGCTAGTGTGAACTAATTTAATTTTACAACCCAGCGTCTTACCCAAGGCTTTTGCTTAGTGTCTTTTATGCATATTACCAGGGGTGACCCCCATTTGATCTAAGGAGCCTGATTCGCCTGCCAATCTCACTGTCAAATCGTCGTTAAGAAACAAGGATATAAAGAGAATTTCAAGATATTACAAATAAATCTGATCTGTGGTGAAATAAATCGCATGAATGAGGAGTTCCCAGACTCATGAGCAAAGTGAAGCAAATTGTAGAGGCGGAGCTTGTAAAATTAGGATGGCTTTACAATACTTGTTATTGGATCCTGCTGAACCTTTTGTGTATGCCCTATTGTGACTAAATGCAAATGGCTGAAGGGTTTACTTAAAGCCATGTTAGGAAACAGATGACAATGTAATTTGAATGTTAATTATGCATTTAATTGAAAACATAGCCAAAAATAAAAATGATCTCCTGACTTCTGTTCAAGCTTTTCTCTAATCCTTTTCTGTGGAACTTTATAATGCATTGTGGGATTTCTGCACAGAGCAATTTAATGAAACTCCCATTATGCGCTATCATGTGCGTTGATAGAGCGGGCTGTAGGAAACACTCTCCTTCTGTCTCTCTCCCTGCCTTTCTTTGTCTCCCTCTGTCTCTCCCTCTTCTTCTGTGGGGCGGGCTGGGTTCCTGTGTGGAGGAGCCAGGTGATTGACAGCTCCATGTGTGTCGGTGTAATTACAGCCGTGCTAATTGGCACAGAGGAATGCTGGGACTGTGTCATTATTGACACACCAGGACAGCCTCTCTCACACGCAGATGGAGGGAGAGATAGAGCTCTTCACAGAGGGAGGGATGGCAGAGGGAGAAAGCCTGCAGCCATCGGGGGGAGGCTAGAAAGAATGCGGCGTTTTGGGTTCACAAAGGCAAGCAGAAGGCCGTGTCTTCGTGATTTAGATGCATGTCTGCTTCAGACACCCTGTGAAGATGCGCTGCCTCCTCAACGAATTACTGGCCAATCCCTGGCTGAGTAGAATGGAACAATAATTCATTTCCTCCCAGTCCCAAGAAAAGAAAGGACACTTGTGTGACATCTTGTTTGAAAGAAAAACTGATTGCTCACAAACACATGTGAGCACCAACAATAGAAGCAGCACAAGGCCCACAGTTCTTTTTTTCCAACAAGTGACTGAATGCTGCATAAATTGCCATGGGTAGGCTGGTAAATATGCTTCAGTAGTTCCTCCAGCCTGGCTTTTAAAAGCTATAAGTGTTTTACCATCTGATCCATGGCAAGCCTCCAACCTTAAATGGCCTCATGTGTGCCAGTTTGCCAATGCTGTGTGTGTGTGTGCGTGTGCGTGTGTGTGTAAAAGAGTATATGTGTATATGCCTTTGTGTGTGTGTGTGTGTGTGTGTGTGTGTCTGTCGGAAGGTTTTTTTGTGTGATTGCTCTCCTCTCTTTCTCTCGGGGTTTGCTGTGTTTGTTCAGATAGCAACGTTGGAAGCCATGCAGGGCTACAGGAGATGTTTTGATGCCCTTTGATGACGCAGGCTTCTCAGCCACGGCCTGGTCCACAGCCTGGTCTGGTCCTCTCTCAACTGGACAGTGTTTGAAACAGAACAGACGAACTGAGAGCAAACACATATAAACGCATATGTTTATATAAAGTATTTTCCCAATACATCCGTAACCAAATTAATGATTGTGTAGGTGTGGAGCTTTAGGGATAGTGATGTATTAATGCTAACATTAGCACATATGTTGCATTGTATCGTATTATTATAATAGACATATCCCTTTCTCAACATGACAAAAATCCTAGTGTTTGGGTTTGGCTTGGTTTGGTTGAAGAAACACAATTATTAAGAACCAAACAAACCCTGAGATTAAAACACCAAACAAATCATTGCCCAGTTGCACTATGGGACAATGTCTGTCGTATTAATGCATACGCAGACAATAAAAAGAGAGCTGGATAAAGATGGATAACTGGAGAGTGGAGAGTGGAAATAAATGAAAAGGAGGGCAGACATTGTCACGCTGAGAGTCGCGAGGGTGAATTGAGCTCTTAATGTCAATAATCAGACAGCAAGTGTTCCATGCATTGGCAGCATTTCAAGAACAACCCATTAGATGCCATTACCCCAGCCTCGCTGTCATCCGTTTTTCTGTCAGAGGCTTTTTGTCATTCACTAATGCTATTGGGCTGCTGGGCCTTTTGGAGGAGGCACTCTGAGGAGGATGGGTAATAACAACAGTGAGTTTGTAAGTTGCCTTCGGTTGTGTGAGTGAATTTAATTACATCTCATTATATTAGAACCAGCACATAAATGTCATTTAAATAAGAAACCTATTTAAATGAGGATAAGGTGCGATGAATAAAATATGAAATCAGGAAGCAAAGGTCTTCTCATATTTGTTCAGGGCAATTCCCTATCCCATTACATCTTCTAATCTCCCTGTAATCCCTCACACTTTTGGCGGTTTGGCTTTTCAAATGAACATTAAAAACAAAAAACAGAACAATAGTATAAACACATCAAATACAAGATGTTTCCGTCCAAATTATCTCCATTTCCACTGTAATTAGCATTAGCATTGTCATTGTAATTAGCATTAGCATTAGCATTATGCAATTGCATTATCGGAGCATAACTACATTTAATGACATTGTTAAGATAAAAACTGTACCTACCATCCCTAGGTCAAGATGACCCTCTGCCTTGGTCAGTTTTGTTAAGGTCCAACATTTTCTTCTGAGGGACTTGTATGAACAAGTCTCAAGCCGGGTGGCAGCTCAAGAACTCATTTTCAGCAAAGAATGACTCAATGTATTTTTCTGTAATTGTTTTTGAGCCTATGCGGGCTGTGAGCGCATGGCTTATGGATTTTATTCCATGTTTATTCCCTTTTTTTGGTCTGAGGCCTGTTTGCTGTGATGGTACTGTAGCAGCTATAATATGTGCTGAAAATCGATTTCTCAGTGCTGTGCCTTTTGTTATTTTTTTTGCCACTGCAGTACACCACTTCATAGTCAATGAAACACAGATGACTTGTTTCTCTCTGCAATTGGTTTCCCCCCACTTTTTTTCTCCTTTTCGCATTCTTTGTATCCCCCCCGCCCTCGTTCTCTCCCTCTACCTAATTAGAGGGGTAATTGCCCAGTTCAAACCTCCAAGCCTTGGCTGATTACATTATTTTAGTGGATCTTTTCGTTTTCCTTCCCCTCCGCTCCACACGCTATCAGGTGCTCCTTTCTTCTCCATAAAATCCGCCTCAGTTAACGTGATTCACAGCAGTTCACCTGAGCAGCACAGGTGCAGAGAGAGCTAGGCTATAATGCAGTTATACCGGGCCTGGTGAGCACATCAGCCCAGCCATTGGTAGCACTCCCCTGCCTTCATTACCCGACCTGCCTGCACACAATAATATATAGCGATTTATGGTGGGGATTTCCCCCTAAATCTACCTCGCCACGCCACCTAGCTGCTGATAGTAATTACTCCAGAGAGAGAGAGAGAGAGAGAGAGACATATGTGTGTGTGTGTGTGTATAATATACAGTAATAGCCATATATGTGTGTGCGTGTGTGAGTGTATGGCAGTTTTTTTTTTTTGTTTTACTATTTTCCATTTAATATGGGAAATCATACAGATTCTGAAAAGTGAAGGTATGGTTTCAACATCGCCTACTGGTTTACCCAGGTTTTATGTTAGCCAAGTGCTGCCTTGCTGTTCTGTAAAGGCTAAATAGTGAATGACTTGGGGCTTGTAAATTAAATGATGTTGTTATCTGTCACATGTTAGAAGTCTTCCTTGCCAAAATGTAATTAACGTGGTAACGAGTTCCACGGCCGTGAGCAGTGTGCACGGCTTGTATCGCGGGGTTGTATTTGTTGTTTGTATTTGTTATGTTAGTACATGTGCCTTAATGTGTATACAAATAGACAGATCTGATGCAGTTAAGGACTGTTTTCCATCTCCATGTCTGCTGGACTAAACAGCTTCTCCAGAACGTAAGGGCTCTAATGCGAAATGGTATGTAGACGCACACCGCTGTACATTAACCCTAATCCATATCACAGACAATTATTGTGCCTTTTAAGCACTAATAAGCACTAATAAAAATTCCTGAGGCCATGAATAATCTTTAGTTCTTTCATAATAAAGACATACATAGAGTTTGCAATGTCTTCTTTATCTTGGTCGTATATACAATACAATACGCAAGCACAATTAGAGACGTGAGACGATGAAAAAAAACCTAGATAGCTGTCAGTCCAATCCACATATTTTAAATACAGTATTGTGAACCAAAAGTCATGTTTTCTTAGCTTTCCGTAAATATTTTGGTGTGGTTGTTGCTAGTAGTGAATGGCCAACGTTAACTAAACGTAAACACTGAGAGGTTTAGCTAACCTTGTCAAAGAAGGTTATATACACAACTCAGGGGTATCTTTTAGACGTGGTGGACTGCTTTGCTGTAGCATCAACATCCAGCCAGTTATCTTTAAACAATAAACTAAAATTGTCTCTCTTGCATTTGGAGACTAATTCATGTATATAATTGCTGAATGCTGAATACACTACTGTGTATTGTGTTACAGCTGCACACACTGCATGTTTGTGAGTGTGCTGTGATGTGCTGTGTCCTTGTTAGTTGAGAAGTTGAAGGACAGTGAAACGTTGACCTCACTAGAGCAATTCTGCACCGCTATTATTGATCTACTCACACACTGAGTGTGTGTGGTGGAGTGGAAGAGCAACCTTTTGTGTTTCTATGGCTGCAGCGCAGCCATAATGTTGAGATGCATTCATATTTGAGATCGTAGTCGAAACAATAAGTACTGTGAACATTCATGATGGTTTAAATGGAAATGCTATTGGAAGCTCGCCCCCTCGACGACCAAGGGCCCCGGGACACTTACCCTCATCCCGGGCTGACCCAGGAAGGAGACGGTGGACTCGTGGAAGGGGCACATCTTGGCCTTGATGCACAGGCGGACCTCCCGCACATGACCGATGTATTCCTCCAGCGTGGCAGGGTGGACCAGTAGGATGTCATTAATATACTGTACACCACCGCCTGTCTGCCAATCATGTACCTGAGCTGAGTACCTCGTCCATGTACGACTAGAACATGAAGGGGGCCTTGGCCTGCCCAAAGGGCATGACGAGGTACTTGTAGTGGCCGGAGGTGGTACTGCAGGCGGTCTTCCACTCGTCTCCCTCCCGGATCAGGTTGTAGGCGTTACCGAGGTTTATCTTGGTGAAGAACTGATTGGTACTGAACTCTAAGGCGTAGTCGTGGGTCAGACTGTGACCCCTGGAGGAGACGGTACAGGCACTCTCCCGGGTGCCCCCAGGAGCTGCCCCTCGAACCAGGGTAATTGGGGATCTGCCGTCCCCGGCTGGTGTAGATGGGTGTCGCCCAGTCAAAAGGCCGGCAAATGAGCAGCGTCAGTATCGTACGGACCCTCTGCACGTCATCTGCTCGGTTGGACGGTCGGTGCCGCCCTTGCCAAGGCAATGTAGCACCCGGCATATGCTGATTGCTAAATGCATTTTCAAATATATATTCCATATTGCACATTAAATTGCCAATTGCAAAATGCGTTACCATTTGAATAAAGAGACCAAAAAACACGACAATATGAAATGTCTTTAAAAAAATTATCTAAATAATTCAAACTGAATTGAGGATTGCATTGCCACTTCGCATAATGAATTGCCAATTGCAAAATACATTTGCATTTAAATAAAGAGGCCAAAAAACTTCCATAGTGATAAGCTCAGTAATTAAAGTAATTCAGCAATTGAGTAACATAGCTACTCTTTCTGGTGTTATTTTTAACAATTATTTAATATTTTTTGTAACTTCTAATGTTTTGCACAGTAGCTAAATATCATGTATAACTTGCATGTTGCTTATATAACTGTATACTTACATATATACTGTACATAGAAAATAAGTCGTCCTGTAGCTTTAAAGATACATTCACAATAAAAATGTAGCCACTGTTTTAACTAGTGTTGTTTCTAGTTGGCTCCAGCTATTGTAGGAAATATGGAACGGGGCAGCAGAGGTTGGTTAGCATGATGCCTGGATTACTTCAGTATTCTCTAATAGAATCTGAACATTGACTAACAGGCTGTTTTCTGTATTTGTGCTTTGTTTTAGCCAGAGATGGATAATCTAATCTAAAAAAGTTTTTGCTGACATTTCGTGCACGTGAGAGTTTGTGTGTGGAAGAGTACACCTTTACGTCACCTTAAGAGGTCTCCTTCACGTTACCTGTCCCGTATCGTCAGCCTTGGGAAATGTACACTGGCTATCTTTGGGTGTAATTCAAGGTTCAAGATGTAACCTTATCTCGTTTTGTTTCCAGTGCCCCAAACTCTCTTTTAGACCCTAAGATTTGTTTGACACCAATGAGAGGACAGTCAGTCAACAGTGGCACTCGGCAAAGTCACCCACAGCACCAGAGGGAGATGTCTGACCAATATACACATGGACACACATACACAAAAATATGTGCACGTCAATTGACGCACAGAACCAAGTTAAACTGATTACACGCTCTTCATTTACTCTATATCAGTCTATCAGCCTTTCCAACTCTCACTTGGCCTGAATGACAGCTTTGTTAGGGCTGACAGTGTTGTTTTGTTCACTCCTTAACCATGATGAGTGGCCTAACTGCTTTTGAATTGTTTTCCGAGGCTGCGTCAGGCTTCACAGCAGGGGAAAGGTTCCTACTCATCCTGATTGCCTCAGTGTCTGGAGCTTTACATTTGTCGTGGATTCAGCAGACTGGAAAAAATAAACATGGTGTTAAGATTCATCAGCCTACCAGTGGCATTTGGCACAGCAAAACACTGCTGCTGGCTGCTAGCGTGGTGCTAGCTAATCAGTGTTGGAACACTTCATAAAAACAACGTCTGACTGGGACGTCGGCGCGTTCCCTGGGTGAAACACTAGGCTTGGATTGTGGAGAAAATCCCAATGTTGGAGCATAATTAGGGATAATTGTACATTATGAGTATGCACATGGGGCCAGTTGTGTTTTTCTGTGTTTATTTATTTATTTCATACATTCTGTAGTTCCACATGGCTAGCTTTGACTCTTTTACTGAACTGGCAATCTCCCTCTAATCTCTCTATAGTTTAGCCTATCAGCTCCCAGGTTCGCTGGGTTCCTGAGTGTGTTTTCCTGTTTATACACCAACAGTATTGTGTTTACTCTTGCCTATGTGAATCACTCAACTTGGGAAATCAGCAACCTTTGGAATTTTACTTTATTAGATTGTTATAAGTTATAAATAAACTAGAGTCATGGCTGACAGAAATGTGAAACTCGTTAAGAAGTGAATTAATTCTGTTTCTGCTATATTGAAACAATTTATAGTCGACATTTCCAATAAGTCCTTGAAATATGAAGACCCTGTAATGTCAATCTCAATAAGGACCCTACATAATTCTAATTCTGCTTTCCCCCCAGAAATATCCCTTTTTTCATGTTACATTTCCACCTGCCGGTCTCGGCTCCAGGGTCAAGAAGCATGTCAATAGATATTAGCAGCAGACATTTACATTTTGTCACTGTCTGTTCCTCACCGTCTGGGCTCAACACACACAGACACACACACATCTTTTTGCACACGTAACACACAGAGACAAAAACAAAGCACCATAAATTATTTCGTGGACGTTACTTGAAAATATTAACTATTATATGGCAATCTTCAACCTTGTTCGACCACTGTTGAAGCTCATCCGTAAAGCATCTAACTGCCATTAACTACTGAGGCACTGTACAATCCCTGTGCATTTAACAAATAACCTTTGATTTGATATTTGTGAATGTTTTACAGGCTTTGTATGTGTCTCTCTCCTACTGTATATCCATGTGTTTATCTTTTCCTAAAGCCCTGGCCCTGTCTCCATCTTGTGGGATGCATGTTTTAATCTCTGTGGATTACGTAACCAATGACCCACAATGCCGCGGCCGGGGATTACACTCCAACTCTGACACATGTCAACACGTTACAGAGACAGAGCTAGTAGGTGTGGTCACCAGGACAAAATCCACCAGGGGATTTGAATGAAAAGAGGATACAGGATTTGTCTTGTTTGATGCTGTAATTCGATAAAATGGCATGGCGATTAGAATTTTATTGGCGGGTGAAAAAAATGCAAATAGATAAATAAATATAAAGAAAATACACAAAAGGTGTGTGTCACAATAGTGTCCCATTTAAACGATGCAAGTACCAAACTGATTACCATTGTTGAAAACAGATTTGTAAACAGATTAGTGCTGCAGGGCTGCTGTTGTCAGGCCAATGAACTTTGAAAACAGTTTGATTACAGAGGCTCTTGTAACAATGGCTGCCGTTTCACAACAGCAAGGCGCTGCTGTGCGCTAGAGTGTTTGATGGAATTCCTGCACTCTGCTGATTTTGCTAATCCAGTAGAAGAGAGTAACACAAACAAACGCAGCAACTTGCAGTAACTTACTTCAGTGCCTGGGATGAACCACATTTTAAAAGCATAACATACGGCATAAATATTTAAATACATAAACAACCATGAACAAATGTAAAGGTCACCCTAGATGTGTCAGGTGTGTTGTCTGAAGGGACCCGAAAAGCCTGGACTAATTTTTAAATCTGTCACACATGTCAAAATTTCCTCTCGGAAAAAAGCATAGTGTTAAACAAGCCATATTTGGCCCCAGGTTTGACATCTTCAAAATGTACACATTTAAAATTGTATTAAAGATAATAAAATGTTCATGTTAAGATGTGAAGTTTTTTTTTTATCCCACCTATTTATCTCACCTCTTACATACCCCTTCCCCTTGGGAGGTGCTGATCCACAGTTTGAGAACCACTAGTTTATGCTATGATGACGTGCATGTTGTCTCAGAGTGATTTTAGTTCATCACAGGGGATTGGAGGGAACAAAGGTGAGAACCAGTTAAGTTACATTACAAACATTTCTGGACTGGACTACTGTATGGCAGGGTTTGCCATGTACTGTAGCATGCAGGCGGTTTTTCTGCTCCGTTCACCCCTGATTTACATGTACAACCAATAGCAACAAATACAGCATTAAAATACATCTGTTAGTGTCTATTTCTAATAGAACTGTTTATAACGGAAGTGCCTTGCTTATGAACACTAGGGCAGCTGTGATAGTGCATCACGTATTGACTTTTCGTGACTAGTTTTTCCAACCCGGGGGGGTCACCTTTTGACGACCAGCCTACTTTTCCACCTCTAACAATGCATGCACACACACATACGCAGACACCTCTCTCTCTCTCTCTCTCTCCCTGCCGGTTCCTCTCTTCCTGGCTCCCCCACACAAACCTGGCCACCCTCTATCTGAAAAAACTCTCAAAATAGACATATCAATTATATTTTAAAATACTTTTCTTACCAATATCAAAAGAGAAACACCGTCTTTGTGTGCCAACATCTCACAAGAGCTGGCATACCCTATGGTGCTGATGCCCTACTTGTTGCAGTGTGCTGTGTTCATACGCACGGGGTCAGGTGTGGCCCTGGTTCAAACCTTCCCCTTCATTATGAACTGGGCATTATCACCTGAGAGCTAAAACAAACAATGTTAACAGTGGCAGGCCTCCGTACATAGGCTCCTGGCATCTGTCACTCCAAACCCTCTCTCGTGTCCCTTCATCCGAATGTCACAACAAACAATGTTGCAGTCATTAGCGAGTCCATTAGTTCATTAGTCACGCCAACGATGCAGCGGTGCTGGCATTCCAGTGTGTGTGGAGTTCCATTGGCTTCCACTTTGCTTTATACACTGGCTGCCCACTTTTCCTGGCTATTAGCCGCACGACTCATGAAAACAAAGTGCACGTTAGGTGACTAATGTGCTGATCTGTCCTTCGAACAGAGCTCGTAACGTGTTTTCACTGTACGGTGAGCTGTTATTTTTTGGTTTTTCTGTGGAACAAATTACTTTACCAGAACTGGAAAATTGGGTTACTGGGATTAAAAGAAATGTTTGTACTTATCAGAGATCTGGCTTGCTGCAGATGAGACTTCGCATTTAAAAACAAACAAGAAACAAGCAAGAACATCACACACATGCACACAAATGTTGCATTCGCTCATACACAAACATATCTGCATTATACACAGCAGACACACACACACACACACACACACACACAAATGCAAATCCATATTGCTAATACACTGAAGTTCATATTCTGTCATTCTCCATACTTGCGTCATTTGCATTTTACTGCCATCCAGTGTGGAGTACCGTATCATGGGGATCTCATCAGTGAGTGCACAAGAATTATGACTCTCCATTTCCCATGTCTGGATTTATGGTGCTTTGTTTTAAATGGAGCTTGGCAGTGCACATGCAGTTTAGTAGGACGATAAAGGTCCATATGGTAGATGAATGCCTCTAGCATTTAAAGTGATGACTTGGCGGTTGGTAAATCCACCACTTGCCCTTTTGCCTCCAGAATGGGATCCAACAGGGGTCAATTTTTTCGAGCTGGGTTTTGGTTCAATTATAATTATATTGGTGATGTATACCATCACGTCTTAAATGGCTCAAGTGGCTTTCTGAAACACAGTTAAACCTATGAAACATATTTTACATTTCTGACATTTCCAATTTCCTTTTCTAAGTTCTTTATTTTACAGAGAACAGACAAATACCTGATAGCATTCTCCATGAATAGCATTATTATTGGCCTATGTTGGGTATGTTTGCAGATACAAACAGAAATCTAAACATTTCATGATAAAAACTAAGATATATTTAATCAGCAGACAATGAAGTCCATAGTCTTGACCCTATTTCGTTCTGTTCTTGCTCATGGCCCTTGTCAACATCAAGATAGAAGTATCCATATCTACCTTGTCTCCCAGGCAATTTGACTGACAGGAGTGGGCTGCATTCAGCCAATCATGAAACTTTTTTAACATTTTTGCTGTCAGATGGCGTTTTGTCATCTGTCATTTAAACCTCCCACAGGAGAGATGCATTGTTTGGAGCAGATAAAGGAAGTGAGCTACAAAACATGTTCAAAGAGGCTTCTTGCAACTAGCAATAATGGCGACTAGCAATAATGGCTTCCATCCCAAACTAATTGGAACCAATATATACAATGCAATGTATTGCAATACATGCTTTTGAGCACATTTAGGTATTTAGCTGATGTTCTAATCAGATCAACTTAAAGGTACACTCCTTGTTTGTGTTATAGCGCCCTCAGAACGAAGATGTGCTCTTTGAGTATAAAAACAAACCATAAAAATTCAGAACGCCAATTGATGCATTGGCCTTGCTAGTCTTACGACAGAAAAAAAGAATGGTTCCGAACTATGCCTTAACTTTCTCTCTTTCCTCAATATATCTTGTGGATGTGGATGTGTCATAACTTTACTGTTTTATTGACGAACCTCCCCTCCACCAATAACCGGAGATTAACAGAGAACCGGAGGTTAACAGAGTCGGCGCGTAGCGGGACCCAGTGCTCTTATCAGTCCAATCCTGTGTTTAGTCAGAGCACACTATTCCCCCCCTGTGTTAGCATTGACCTGGGGCATCGATTACACACGGTCTAGGTCAGAATACCGTCAGAACACAGGCAATGGCCACAACCCACGCAAGTAGTGCAAGTAGTACCTCCTCTCCTCTGTGTGGAAAACAGTCATCAATTATTTCCTGAGTGAATAAGCTGTGTTTAGGAGGAGGGAAAGAAACAAGAACAAAAACCTCTGAGTTTAACTTCTTCAGTTTTGTCAGACACGACAGCCGTCAGGAGATAAAGCTCCTGTGTGAGAGTGAGGAAGGCTGTAGTGTGTTCTGCCTTCTTTAAATGATTTCTTCTTCACCACATCCAGGTCATAGGATATCTGAGGAAAACCCTCGCGCCACAGTGATGCAAAACAAAGAAATCTGTCATCGTTCTATGTGTCCTGAAGTCAGTTTAGTATGTGCACACAGATGCTACCCTGTGCCACCTTTCTGTGGCCCCTCTGAAGAAAGGGGGGGGTGGAACCCATCTGTGCCCTTTGACACTACACCCAAAATAGGGTTTTGTATCTCAGCAAAACCTAACACTACTCCTAGACAAACAGTACCTAAAGAAACAGACATGCAATGTATTTTCCTATGACAATTCACCCTGTTTTCCACCCTTATAAGGACACAGATCTAGTTTTGGAGAAAAAACTCCCTGTGACCAGGCCCAGATTTCCATGGCAACCATACTTTATGACCCTGCTCCACTCAGGATGAGCCCCAGGAACGTAGATGCTCCTGATAAAGACTTGTAAAAAAGACTATAAAGACTATACTTCTCTTTCAGATACAAAGACGGGTGGATGGATTATTCTGCTTTAAACTATTAACCAATGGCAGATTTATAAAATGAACCATGGTACAACTTGTGATTTCTCCTCAAGAAAATTTTTGTTGAAATGAAAATGTGATTGTGATAAATCATCAGCTTAAAAGGACATGGTATTAGATAAACAGAAATAAACGCCACAAACGTGTTCAGGCATATTTAGGCTTCATGAATAGATAATAGTGTAACGATTATGAAAATATGTTTGCCAAGTTTATGACACTGAAACAGGAAAAGTTATTGAATGTTTTGCACTACATTTTGGTTTCTCTTTTGTCCTCAAATTGTATCCGGAAGGTTTTAAAGAGATAAATGCAACCCCTTTCCTATATAACCTATAGAAATAACCAGATTTGCATGGAAGAACGCCCCATCAAGCGTGCCTTTGAAACAGCAAGGCATCCAGAATCTCCACTCTTTTTCCTTTTCCGCACTCATCCCTCTTGCCGCTCCGCAACTAAGTAATTCTCTCCGCAGAATGTAGTGGGTTGTTCAATCATTGGCATGTGACATCATTGGCATGTGACATCAGGGGCATGTGACATCAGGGGCATGGGAGTGGTTTTGAAACTGGGGCGGGGTGAAACTGAAATGCTAGTGTAGGGTCAAAGGGCACAGTTGGGTTGGGGGGGGGGGGGGGGGGGGGGGGGGGGGGGGGGGGGGGGGGGGGGGGGGGGGGGGGGGGGGGGGGGG
>JAODLI010074240.1:0-13405 GCA_027575585.1 Percopsis omiscomaycus
AATATCCAAGTTTCACTTTTTGAATGGAATTACTGAAATAAATCAACTTTTTGATGATATTCTAATTATATGACCAGAACCTGTGTACAGTATATACAGAGATCCCGCAATAATGCTGGTAAAAAGACCCATCATTACGCCGCATTCGCTTGTTTATACTGAACCAAACAGAGCCGGCATATTGCCGACCCAACTCATCCCTTTTACATAGCAATCGAGCGTCCCAGAACAAGGGGCGTGACCAAAGAGCATTACGTTGCACAATAACTCTGGCGAAGAAAGGTTGTCTGCAATCTTGCGGATTAGAAAAAATGTTGTTGTCTTAATAAGTTACCTCAGCATCACTCATGGATAAGAGACTGGCAAACTGGCTTGTGGCCAGGGGTGGATGGACTTGGGCCCAGGGGCCCAAGTGAATGGGGGGCCCCAAAGCCAGAGTCTCTGAAGTTGCTGTTATTAAGTTTACATTTCTTGTCACATAGTCAAAGGGATAATTCATGTCAGTAACAGTGCCCCAAAAGACCTGCTGAAAAACTGACGGAATAGCATAAACATCCACTTTCAAGATGTCACAAGAAAAAAAAGAAGACATCCCGATACCGTTTAAGTGAGTGTTTATGCCTTTAATTTGTCTATAAGACTTTAGAGGGGCTGAGTACTCCATGCAAAATGGGCCTGTATGTGCTGCTCCACATGTCAGATGTCGCCCCATTGCATTTACGCATCCATGCTGGGAGGAGGGGGGGCTTTACGCGTCTGTTCCCAGGGGCCCCATTGTCTCACACAGGGGTGTGGCGTTTAATCAAAACGTCACACCCCTGTTCCGCCATACCGGCTGTCCCTTATACACAGATATCGTTTCGGCTCTGTTCTTCACAGCCTGCACAGAGATGGAACAATGACCCTCCATTCCACCTCCATACCAAATTGATTGATTCAAAATGCCAACAATGTGGCAGGAAATACAATTAAAATAAAAGGCTGTTAATTCATTACTACATGGAAACTGTGATGAAAGCTAGCTTCAGGCTGTGTTTTAGGTATAAACAAAGAAGACAGTATCATATTTGTTTTGCTTATCTTTGGAGACATGTTCCATTTAGGAATTCAGACTTTTTGAATGGAACGCATATAATGGGCACATATAGTGTATTGATTATAACCATTTACTTACACTAATTACTAAGGATCACTGAGTGTAATGACAAAAATGAGAATATTCTCTCCAACAGGTCAAAGACTGCAGATCGCTATAATGCATGGGGGCAGATATGGCTCACCTGAGTGCCAAAACACATCGATTTGCAGAATGAACCCATAAAGAAACCACATTTATTGAGTTACATTATGAAAATCTATGACGACCATAAGAAGAGCAAGTATCATTTTTAACGTCTTTGGCCAGATCGTAAGTGGCTGTTAGGTGTACCTAATTTCTTTCAAGAAGGGAATGACACAGAGTCCTTCATGATGAAACTGGTAACGTGGGACTGAGCTGTGTACACGATATTGGTTGGAGTTCAGGCAGTCAGAGGGAAGTGCATTGCTTCCATCAATTATGAATAAATTAATAAATGAAATTAATGAGGGAATGATTGAATCAATAAAACATGAATTATTATTTTTTATTGTTCAGTTAAGATTAATGGTGCAACTGTGCCGACAATAAACTATAAGCAAATTTCTATTGGCAGTAAACAGTTGGAGATCTGTTTGTTAAACCAAGATCAATGGCGTAATGCAATTCCAAAATCTTCTTGTTTTTTCAGTCTCACAATAGCTGCTGTTTCAGCGTCTAGTTTGAAACCAAGAAAAATGTATCCTGTTTTCGCTCAGTCACAACTGTCTCGTGAAGGTCCATCTGCTGCCTAGAGAGTTGCTTAATTGTTTTTCTGAGCCTGTCTCATAGATTGAGAGGAGGGAGTGCCCACGTTTGCATGCATGCATGCATGAGTTAGTGTGTTGAAGTGTGGAAAAAATACCCATTGGATAATCATAACGCAAATATGAGCACTGGCTATGAGGCATTGCTTAAACAATTTGGTACTTAGTTGATTTTCTTTTTGGAGAGGTAATGGGTAAACAAACAAATAATTCCTTATCACTCTATGTTGTATATGTATTTTTTCAATAGAATATGTCAAACTTTGCGGCATGAATTAACATTATTCATTTTGATATGACTAATTGTAGCTGTAATGCTTAAAACATACTTTAAAGTGCTGTCATGTTTGATATAATTTTAAAGGGTAAGCAACCCCACGTTCTAGATAGTGCATCCAACTAGAGAGAGAGGAGCTAAGACATGCCTACCCAAACCCCGCTGTTAAAAATAAATTTTGATAGGCTACTAGGACCTGTATTAGTTTTATGTTTAATGTTTAATTATTATGAGGGTCAGAATAGTCCCTGCATTCTTGCTTATTTTTCTTAGTTTGTTTGACTATACTGTAGCTTCATCACGTGGTTTCCCTTTCAATGGCTGACATGTTCTGACTGGAGGAAGACTATGGCAGGTTTCCATGCAAACACACTAGCACACACACTTTCCCACCTTCCTTCAACAATGGTTAATATCCAAATATGTTCAAGGCGCTTGCTGCAGAGGTTACTGACACGCAAACAAATTTACTGGTGCTTATAATTACAGTATTAAACTTTGATTTTACAGGAGCCAGTCATGGGAAATGTAGTTTACTGTGGCTCATGCACCATCTAAGGTTGTCTCTGACAAAGTTGATTGATAAATGACTGTTTTGTACAAGCAATGACTTCCTGGGCTAGATTTTTTACTTAAATTGAATTTCAGGCTCCAATGACATGTCATTGTTAACACCAAAATTCTACTGAGAGAAAATGTTGCCTTCAAAGCACAAGGACATTTTGGCTTTTTCTCCTCCATTTCCTTGGCCAGTTCCCAGGCATCCTCATTCATCATTCATTCACATCCAAAAAAAGGGACATTTCCCCTACAGTAGTGTACTACTAAACAGAATGCTACATTGTAAAATAAGGCTATTTACATCACAGGAAGAAAATAAGGGATCAAACCTAACTTTTGTACACCTACCTTGTGTACATGGTTCATACATTTCCTGGGCCACTTGCGTAAATTAAATCAAGCATTTCAAAACAAGCTTGATGTGATTTCATTATTATTAATGGATGGACATGTCAAGCGTCATCTAGGTCATGAACATTGCTACATCAGCAGCATTATAATTTCTAGATGATGCTACTTTAATATTCATTACATTCAATTCAGGTGGCAAAGACTGTGCATAGCTTATTTTTTCCGCAGTCTATTTGGAAACTAATTCATGGCAGCAGCAAACGGATACATTTAAAAGATTTTAACATTTGAACATCTTTTCAAAGTGTTATTTAAATCAAAATGCTTAATTCTGTGAGAAGATGGACGGATTAACATCTGCTTATGACAGTAAGCTCTTTATAAAGATTTTGCAGAGCATATCACTTTATAAGTTTATACATGAAGCACTTCTGGTCCCCCATGGTGTTGGCTTCCTATGCAGGCTATTAATATTATTCATAAAGGGTCTTAGCTTAGAACGCCCAAACACATCAACTAACGCCAATGTAAATCTTCTGCAAAATCTAAAGTAAAGAAATTGTCTGCTTGGTCCAGTCATTTTACCGTTTTTGAATGTAAATAAAATGGTTTTAGTGCAACTGCAATGAGCTAAAGTGGATGGGTAGCACTAATGTTCTAAATGGGTGACTATCTCTCATATATGAGTGGCCTACCATTATTCTTGGGGGTTAATGCTAGACTCCTGAAAAGCTACACAGTAATTGATAAATGGGTGCATAGCCTAGAGATGTATTCAGGGTTACTGGACTGCAATATGCCTAGAGGAGCTCTTACACTGAATTATTAAAGGCTGCTTTTTCCCCACTTCTTTCGATGGGGTCACTGTGGACCAAAAATGAAATACATGGCTATATACATATATAGACGTTATAAAGAGAATTATAACAATATATAGACAGAGATATGCAGTACATAGATACGGAAAAATATAGTCCAATCTGGTTTTCTTTCACATATACTGTATATTTATTCAATTCCGTTCAACATTAAACAAGTTCACTTCATTAAAACTCGTTTGAATCCTTAACAATATATTTAGGATTGATTGAGGGTTGCCAAATTATACTATGCAGTTGTGCATGCACAGACAAGGAAAATTAAATATTCAATAACTCACCTTCACACAGGACGTGACAAAGCCTTGAAATAAAAAGAAAGCAGTTTTTGGTATACAAGTAAGATTATCATCTTGTGACTTTTTCTGACTTCTATATTTCTCCTAATGGAGTTGGCAATAGTGGTTTAAGATCAATGACAATTCATTGGCTATGTAGAAAAAATATGCTGCCACACCAAAGGTGCAAACTAAACAGCTTACTTTTTTGTGTTGGGGAGAGTGCCTCAGAGGGGACTTATGAGTCGTTGGTAACAAAACATCCATGATGCAAGCCAATAGCCAAACAACCTATGATACAACACAGCCCAATAGAATAGAGCACAATATTTTTCTGGAACAAATAAGAAACAGGTCAAATGCAAAGGTCACGCAGCAATAAAACAGCCTATAGGCTAACACATAAATGCATGACCATGATAAATGTTTAAAAAGAGGAAAAAAAGGACCAGGCTGCCAATAAAAAGTCAACTTGCAGTACACACCACCAGCCAGGGTTGAAACTTGAAGCTTTGTTTTAGTTATTCCAAAATTTGCAAGTAACTCGCTAATTTTTTTTTTAACATCAGGAGTTAAGACTAAAAACAGTCATTTTGTTATTGTGCCACCATGTTTGGATGGCGGTGGCACAGCTGGAATGAATGACTGATGCAAAACCCGTACACCATGAATAAAATCCTCATTATTTTTCTAATTCAACAATTCAATAAAAAACATGTTATTGCTACAGAAAACAATAATACAACATTTGACAACATTTCCCAAATCATGTTTTCAATGTCTTTTCTAGAGGATTTGGACACCCTCTGGCCTCCCGCAGTCCCCACCCTGGCTACATCCACAGTGTCAACTATTTGTTAGATTGATGTGAAAATCTTTCTTAGTATGCCTTTAATTGTTTCTAAATCAAATCACACATTTTATTGACAAATGACTATGACAAGAATACCCTGTCCTAATAAACTACCTTGTGTACCTACTGCTGTAGTGCCATCATCTACACTTCAATCTGAACTTCAGCTGAGCAGAACATGCGTCTCTCACCTAAAAGCTCAAATCGATCTTATGTGCTACCAGGGGATGGATGAGGAGGGCAAATGTCCCTTTTGGCACCTTGACCTGCTTGTGTGACGGTGACCCAGGCACACTGTAACCCTTCATCACTGCTGTTTCCGGTGAGGTCAAGGATCGTGTTTCTTTCTGTATCTGGGAGCATGCTATCTCCCTCAAGCAGCTGCTTCCTGTCACAACTTGCTAGCTTCACCACTCTTAACCCCCACGAGGGAATAAAGAATAGGGAGGCCAAAAGGTGCCTGCCTCTGTGGCAGTCCTCTTTCACTGCTTTTTGATTTTTTTCACCGCCTGTCTTCGCTACTGTATGCAAATGGATGCACAGAGCTTCTGATGTTATCTGAGTCATTTTGATCACCCTGTTCAAAATACAGCATGTTGCATTTAACCTAGAATATAAATGGTTATATACTGTCTATGTACTGTAAGTGTATAATACACTTACTGTAGATATCTGATGCCCAAGTGTGAGGGATGTGAGGGATTGAACCACAGAAAAAAAGGACGTTCGAGAAATATATTATGTTCATGCTTGATAATATGAGCTTCCTGTAGTCAACCAAATCACCAACCCAGTAGGCAGTCTAATTTCAAAACATGCTGCAATGTCTCTCTGTTTTTCTTTCTCTCTCTTACACAAACACTGCACTATACGTGCAAGCCACGTCTCTCTCTCGCTCTCTCTCACACACACACACTCACACACACACGGTGCGCGTCATTAGAACATAATCGTTTGAAATAGACTTGCTTATACTACACTCTTTCGAAGAAATGCAATATTTCAAAATCTTGCCAAATAATCATGAACGCCAAGGCTGGCATCAAGTGAATTAAACCCAAATCTTACTTTTAGAAGAGTTGCAGGGGGCGAGTTCTTGTGATGAACCTCCTAAGGACCGTGTCCTTTTGCGCTTTCCAAAATACTAACTAACTGACCTACCAACAAATCACCAGACCAATGAGCATACTACTTGCCCAAATGTGACCTTGCGCAAATACCAACGAGCTGTGTTTTTCTTTCTTATTTTTGTTTTTCTTTCATTTCATTTAGAGAAAAGGTTTTCATGTTTGATGTGATAAATATGAATTTATCAAATTAAAAGTTTGGCACCAAAGCCTGTGGTAAGGGGGGGTGGCACAGTAACTTGTTTGGGGGATACATTGCCTGCAAATGCCCCCCCATGACGTCGACCCTGTACAGGATCTATATATAGTTCTTGGTCCGATAGGAGTGGAACCAGCTGGGGTCTTCTGTTGCTGCAGCCCATCCTTTTCAAGTTGACCAATGCTAGATAGATAATCACACAAACACTAATCTAACTTAATAATACTAATCCTAATACTAATTAAATCATAAATGCAAATCCAACCCTAGGGTTCATGTTTGCATTTAATGTTGTACATCTTAACATACCTGTCCCTCTAGATAATATTTGCTTCCCCTCCATAAGGGACTTAATATAGATCAAATATTCATGTTGTACAACAGAAAACGGTTGCTCCAAAAAGAGCTGACCCACTTCACACATTTTGCCCTAAAGCAACTTTCTTTTAGGTCTTTTAGGTTGCTTTTTAAACCCTCTTCCCTGGGTGTATGCTTTAGTCATCTTTTGTCAAGCTAGATGGGCAATTCCAAAACTTTAATGGAGAGAATATCAGACATTTTAGGCAAATGATAGGCAGGTTGAAAAGCTTTTAAATATGGAAGGCAGATGTAAAACAAGAGTATAATTAAGAACCATTTCAAAGTGTAAGCAATATACATATACAGTATATGATTAGATTAGATCCACTTTGTCATTCATTTCTATACGATTCCGTTGAACAACAAAATGTAATTTCTCACAGACCAAGGTGCAACATGAAATAACATGAAGACAGTAAACATTTCTTCATAAAGAGCACATACTATCATATTAGCTGGCTCTATATACATGAAAATATATAGGAGACTCATAAAGTGACCTGTGATGGTGATGAGAATTTGTATTGCAGTCTATTACAATTTCCCCTCAATTATTTGCTATAAAAATAGGTATAGGATTAAGTATCAATAAATACTACAATAATATAACAATTGCACTGTAGGTATTGCAGCAGCATGTAGTATACACAGTATACAGTTAATGACAGCAAGTATTTACAATGTACAATGTAATGTAAGCAGAAGGACTATAAGGAGAGAGTAGGAAAATAGGGAAGGTTAATGCAGGTAGAGGCATTCTCTGTGGTTAACCCTCATAACATTTTTTTAAATGAGGTTAATATTGGTTATTTTCTGGCCTATCTATTAAATGCACAAAAAAATATCTATATATTTGCTGTAGCAAAACTAGATTTTTCCTACTCAATTTTTTCTCTTTAGATCATTAGTTTTGAAATTGTGCATCACAACCCTCCAGTGGGCCGTGGGATAATCTTTTGAGGTAATAAGATCATGTTTAAATATGTTTTTCTTTTTACTTTTAAACATATACAGGTATATATATCAAATATTGAAATATTCATATCTCTCTCTTTCTCTCTGTCTCTCATTCATATATATATATATTTGTTATTTATTTAACAGACATGTCTTGGAGGTTAGATAATATGTGCTTCTTGTTTGGATACATGTGTTTGTGTGTGTTTTTTCTGTGGGCCAGCAGTACATCAGAGGCAAGCAATGTTTCCTTGTGTGGGTGTAGATACAGTACATGCATGTGTGAGTAGATTATTGTCTCCATGTAATACTGCAAAAAAGGATCATTAGGTCTGCATCTGGTGGCGACGATGAACGTTATAACCAGAGATGCTGCATGGCCAATTGAGCAGCTAAAATATGCTGGCTTTTTCGGGAGTTAATATTTCTGTCCAAATGCTATTTTTCAACATCCTTTCCTCAAGAAAATGTTGTGCATGCACACTTTTCTACTGCTATTGTTTTGTCTGTAAGTTGTATGAATGACAACCATGCATGGAGTATGGCGTATTCTTGGTGTGCATTATAATAACTTGACACCATACATTTTGCCAGATTCAACCATACCCTTAACACGCATCTCAACAAATTATCTGCCCCAATTATTATAGCACACAGTAGCTGTGTTTAAAGGTGTCATTAATTAAAATGTTCATGCAGTTCGATCTGTTAGCTACCACTTCAGAGAATTAATGGCAAGGGTATGAATATCACTCTTCTAATCTGCAGCAGCTGAACTAATTTGGTGTAAAATCTGTTAACAGTTCACATCACATTCCATATGTTTCAGTCTGTTTTTACTGTGCCTGGAGCCTCTTTAGCTTGAATCTATCTTCTCCCACTTTTACCAACGTGTTTGTTTAAAGTATAGATTATTCCATAGAATAGAGCAGCCTATGTGTAATAATGTCACCACATCCGCTTTAAGAAACCCCTGATAAAAAGTATAAAATGGGTATTTTTAAAGACACATTTGCAAATGAATGGTTTTAAGTGGGGAAAGCAGGATTTCAGCAGGGATAAAAAGTATCTACATTTACTTGACTGTACACTTGCCCATATGTGTACATTTTGCACATATGGAAAATATGCAATGATTGTCATATCATGACTATATTACATTAATTACGGTTTTCTTTGGAGACTATTCAAGCAGTCAAATATGTGTTAGCAGTGAGATAGGGTGTTTAAGAGGTGTGAAAAAAGATGTGCCAGCATAGGAGCAGTGATCAAAAATAAAACAATTTAAGTTTTACAGTGTTTGTTAAGGTGTAAATATCCTGATACTCAGAGACGTGACTCCAGAGAAAATCACTTCAGAGTTTAACATTTTGAACAACAACAAGCTGCAGTGGCACTGGCAACACAACACAAAGCTATATACAGTACATTACCTATAATCTATTTTTTCCAGTATATGTTTACCCCCGAGAGTTCTGTGCATTTGGTAGGGTGGGAAACCTGTTTTCGAATCCAGTTGTGGTTCTGTAAGCGAACCCCATCTTAAATCTAAGTGAATTCTGGTTCAGTGGCCTACTGTCCCCACTGTGAACGTGATCACACAGACATGGTGGAGCCATTCCACATTCTGTAACTCAGATAACACGATTGGTTGAGCCCACAGATATAAATAGCACCTTTAACTCTTTAATATCTTTATATCTATGGTTGACTGTGTGACATTATGTCCTGTTGTATAAGTTATGTAAATCAAATATGGCTGAGGAGGGGATGTGGCGGAGACAGGCTGTCACACTGATGCAGTATATTGACTGATGAAGCCATGCAAATAGAAATGGGCAGGGGTGAAACGATTCACCAGTTCGAATTGGTGCACCGGGCTAAATGTATGTGATACAGCTGCATCAGTTTAAACAGCGTATCGGGCAAAAGGGGAGATAATTGTGATGCATTGGCGTCTCTGTGACGGTAAGGCCCGGTGCGATATGGGTGTATCTCTCTTATTATTTAGAAACTTTCAGAAACCAAATTTGCCTTTGGCAGGGTGTGTTTCTCTTATTCTGTATCTCTCTCTCTCTCCTCTTTTCGCTGTCTCTGCCTGCCTGTCAGTTCCCGTGAAGGCGTGTCCTCCCACTCAAAGCCAAACACTCCCTCTATTTTCCCTCATTGTTGAGTTGAACTAGGCCAGTGGAGAATGTCAAGGGATATGTGGAGTTCCAGAAAACACATTTATATCCCAGGTGTGGACACTCGTTGGGTTTTATAAGAAAACGACGGAAAAATGTGATAAAAGTGTGGCAATACGCAAGACCTGTTGAGCAGCTGTGAAATATACAGGTAGCTGGTCATGCTACCTCCATCATACTTAGTGTTTCATTGCTGGAGATATGTTAATAAATACAGAGGCCAGTTTAAAAGTGTTTATTTTTGTAGTGTACACACCAAATAGGTGTGTATTATAGTGATCAAAATGTAAAGGGCCCATTTGAATGTAGCCTACATTGTTCACTCGCTCCCTTAGCTCTGTTGTGCTGAGTTATGCCGTAAGCTATTTCGTAGTGCATTGTATCATATCATATGATATTGCATTGAAACAAGGATGACGAGTATTAAATAGTGTGCTGCTTAAAAGGTATCATGGAGATGTAAATGGAGAGATTCACACCCTGAGAAATGGGGAAAAGTCATAAACATGCAAGAATTGTAAACATGTATTTTAGCACCACAAGAAACATACACTTGACGGAAGTAATGCTGGTGCATTGTTCCAGGGTTCAGAATAATTATCCAGCATGAAAACAATCATGCCATGATAAAACCACCCACACCCACAAACATCCCTGGTCTGGACTCAAGTATTCAGACCAGGAAGCATAATTTAAGCCTAAAAAACAGCACATATATATCCTCCCCACTCTCCGCCCATATCTGCACATCTGAAGCCCCTGTGACAAACACTCACCTTGAGTGCTGAATCACACATCCCCGGGGCTGGCCAACTCTGCCTGATGAATTTTCTCAGGAAAGAATGGAAGGGTCATCTGAGAGGTCACCCCGATGTGAGCGACATTCATCAAACCGCACTTCAAAGGAAGCGGCGGAAATTGGAAAACGGAAAACGGAAAAGGTAGGGATTCGTGGATCATTGCTGGTGAGAAAGGGTCAGAATAGAGCACAGAAAACAGAAAACAAACAAGCTAACATAGATTTTGATGATATCCAATGGATTATAGATACTGAATGCAGACAGTAGATGTTTACATAATGTCTGTAGTCCACTCATTGGTCACAAAAACGCTCAACAATCTTTAGGGAGGTTACTTTCAAAATGCAATATATTTTAAGACATTACGCTATTACTTTATGCATCTTTTACTCATTATTAGATTCACATACAGGGGGTTTTCTATTGAAATACACATGCACATTACAGGTGTAAACCATCTGTTTGCATGTCAATAGCCAGAACACTGTTTTGGTTAAACAATAGGGTAAAAAATATAACTCTCAAGTGACTGTACGTATGAAGTGAATACATACAGCTGTGGTATTTCATTTGTCAGCCTACAAGTTTTTTCTCGGTACAGACGGGAAAATGCGTGACATTATTTTTGATATGAGACCATGTCATCCCGTCCTAGATTGATCAAAAGATGACAATGACACTGCACTTGACAACTAGAGGCTTACGGGTAAAACAGGGATTTCGGTGTAAATAGGCTACACATACTCTACAACTAAACCTGTCCTCTCTATTCATCTCCTCTACGCATGCAGGTGATTGGTTGTTTTTGCCTAAGATTCATTTTACACGCAAAGTGCTCATAATAGTGTATTTGGACACTATTGTGGCTGTGAATTTAATTATCTAGCATCAACTAGAGGGAAATAACAACACTACCGACATAAAAGAAAACAAACCCATACTGTGCACCTGGCACACATTCTGATTATTTTTTGGTGCACACATAATATTTCATGCATGTATAAAGAGAATACATACTTGTCAGGGGTGAGTGCAGACTAAACAAAACAGTTATGCTGTTGCTGACACTGACACATTAACAAAAATATGTCAGTGGTCCTTTTATAAATCTGCCATTTATATTGTTAATTGTTCATTTTCATTCAGAATAACATTTTCCAAAAGTCATATAGTTAAAAAGAGAGACCGTTTAAAATCCTTATCAGGGGGAACATTCCTGTCCCGCGGGAGAATAGGGTCATAAAGTATGGTTTCCAAGGCAACCTGGGCCTGATGGAGGGGCTCTCTTTCCAAAACTGGGTTTGTGCCCATTTAACACTAGAATCCTAGGGATAACTATTTAAGCTAAAAACAACACAACACCTGGAGACGTCTTTTTACTTTTGTTCTACTTAATGGCCCATCAGCCCTCCATCGCTACAATGTCGGGGGTTTGGAAGGTTGGGTTTAGTTGTAAAATTGATTTTAATTGATAAAATCTATATTTACAACATTATTTACAAATATAACAAGGTGTGTAGGCCTAATTCTGCTGAGAAATGCGTTGCACTGCAGCTGTTACATCCAATGGATATCGACATTTAGTTGCGAATAATTGTTCGTCAACAGTTATGTTCTGTCCCGGCTTGTAACAAGTGATGCATTTCTTCACAAAACTGTGTCTGAAAACATCGCTAATCTGTCAGTCAATCCAATCCTCGGATATAGCAAATAGGAATAAATGCCATTAGTCCATCCACACTCAGGTCCCAAGTATCGTTTCCAGTCCTGCGGGCTTCAGCAACAGTGCGGTCTCTGATGTGTGTCAACATGTCCATGTCCACCATGGAATGAAAGCTGTCCAGGCGGCTGTCCAGACGGCTGGCTGAGTCGGGCCAGCGGTCTCTGTAAGCACATTGTGCGCTGGCCGCATTGCCAGCATGGTGCTCTCTGGCGGTCAGTTGTTAGGTCCACGCGGTGCCGTCTCATGCCCTCTCAATTCCCTTAGTAAATTCATCAGTTGCTACCTCAAAGTCTGTACAGACCGCCTATTTTTATTCGTCATATATATCACACCATTATGTATAAAAAGTGTTAAGGAATTAGAATTTAAGATATTATTTAATATCTGAGTAAAATAGTAAGACAAAGGCAGAAGCTCTCAGCTAAAAGACAATAGCCAGGAAAGTATAAGTAACTAGTGCTTTTGCATAACAGAAGCACACAAGCCACCCCCCTCCGGCTCAAATGGCAGAATTGCCATTGCATATATATGTGATCTTTGTCACGTGACCTATTGTATCTCTTGTCTGTCTGTTTTCCTGTGTCTCAGAACAGGCACAACCCTCACTCAACCTTTTGGTGTGTCTGCTGTTCATTCAGTTTAAATTAACATTTGTTAAAGCACAGCCAACCCCCCCCTAGCCTGCTAATTCAATTGTCTCATTGTTTTGTGTTTTGCTCCCATAAGCCCTAGCGGTCACACCTCCAGCCAATTAATGATCAGATACCTGTGACCGTCCATTTTGAATCTCAGAGCTTTATAAGCCAGAGCAATCCATTTGTTTATCAGGAATACGGTTTCGTGGAGCATTAATACAATGTGAAGCTAACGTATTGCTCCCTTGTGGCAACATTTTAATTATTGCATTGCATTGTTGTTTGTTTTATTAAATGTGTTTCTTGATTCAGCACTTCAAAGCACGGACTGGCCTC
>JAODLI010074241.1:0-13404 GCA_027575585.1 Percopsis omiscomaycus
AGACCCAGGGTTTAGACCCAGGGTTTAGACCCAGGGTTTAGACCCAGGAGAGAGACCCAGGGTTTAGACCAGGAGAGAGACCCAGGGTTTAGACCCCAGGGTTTAGACCCTAGGGTTTAGACCCAGGGTTTAGACCAGGAGAGAGACCCAGGGTTTAGACCCAGGGAAGAGCCCTAACCTTGCCCCCTCGTAGGTGGTGCGAGCTGGATCACAGCAGCTTCGCAGCAACATTGTGATGCTAGTCTACATTGGGGTCGGAATAGAGAGCCATGGTTAGCAGTTTAGAGAAGGGTCATTAATGGTAACGCCATATATGGTCATGGTAACTCCATATATGGTCACGGCAATTGTATGTCATGGTAACTCCTTGTTTCCAGGGAAGCAGCTGGTCCACTACACACCCATAGCCATGGCTGAGCCAATCAGCTGTGGGGATGGCGAGACCGACCTGCCCAGTCTGCTGGAGTTGGAGGGGGATTCTTATTTCATTGCAGAGCCCCCGGAAGATCCAACCATTTCTCTGCTCTCAACCCCTGATCCCCTAGCAACAGATCCATAGCAATACTTGCTATCCTAGCAACATGCTCTCAGCATACCCAGTTACCCTGGCAACAGATATATAGCAACCCAAACCTCCCTAACAACACACCAATAGCAACACAACCGACCCTAGCATCAGATTCATTGCAACCCAAACTGCCCTCAAGACATGACATCTTGCCTGCTGCTTCTGACGGAGTTCAGATTTTAAAATCCAGGGCTGAATGTTTTTATGAGGGTGTTTGACACACAATGCTGACAAGTATTATTTCTATAGCAAAATGAAACTTCACCTCAGCAGCAATAATGATCATCTGTTATCACCACAGGTTCAATGAATATGATTGAGGTCTTCTAGATGTCTTCTTGTAAAAGAGAGATGATCTATTATAACTCGCTCTCTACACGGCCGCTCATTTATCTGTTGTCCACTCTTTTTGAGCTTGTTCAGCATCTGTGCTGCACCACTAGAGAACCAAACCGGGTCCTAAGTGTTTGGCTGAACAGGACAAGTACAACATTTAAATATCTCTTTACAATCTTTACATGTTGGTTCCTCAAAAGTATACTTAGACTACAGATGATGTGTATTTGTTTTGGTTATTGACATTTTAAGGTATATTTTATAACGAATCATCATGATGATGTCATTGGTTAGCTCAGCCAGTAATATTGGAGTTCTCTGGTCCTGTCAGTCATACTCATTTGTCTTGTAGTCTTCAAATAAAAACATACCTGGTGGATGTAATTATGAATATAATTATGATCCAGTAAATAATTTATGTCTAACAAGTTAATTATGACCTGGCAGGGGTGATGAGGGGATATGGACAAAACCTGTTAACATGGTATGTTGTTTTATCATCACAACAACAGTAAAACAATTTAACAAATTCCCTTTGATTGGGTTGCATGTAAAATAACCTTCTGGAAATGTCTCTTTCTGGCTTTTCCAGTAAATTATATACCATTAAATAAGGCTGAGATATTTAGGGAAAACATAGAATTGCAATTATTCTTACAATATTTTTGTTTGATTTGCATGTTTTGTTTTAGTTTTTTGACAAGCTTTAGTTCTATGTTTACTGTGTATGTAACACTACACAAAGCATTTGGGTCATAATAGGACTAATAATAGGCAAAATATACCAAATATACCTCTATGCTAAATATATTTTTTAGTTAAAGCTCCTTTAAAACACCCAAGGCCACTAACCTATAAAAAGCGTTCTAAAATGCGGACTACCAATCTATGGTTAACTTTTTAGTAATTAGGGCTTTAAAATTATGCTAAAATACAGCAGTCCAATAAATACCTTTTAAAGACGTAAATCTATAGCCTAATTAAGTATGTTTAACTGACACACCAAAGAACAAACTAGGAACTATAACTGAATTGAAGTTATTTTGGCTTGTCATACAGTTGGCATTACACTTGAGAATCTGTTTAATGCAGAAATCACTAAATGAGAATGTAACTCGAAACTGGCTCTGATTCGTAATCGTCTCTCGCTAATTTGCTGTATTGAAAAGTTATATTTCCGCATGCATTCTGTTATTCTCCAGATGTGTTGGTGTTGCTGTCTGTCAAAACACTGCAGCGGTGAGTCACCGATCACCTGCACTGGGTTTCCCCACATTGAAAGTGTTTCATGTGTAATAGAACACGAAACACGCAGTATGTTGCACCGTGAGGACAGTGGAGTGACCCTGATTTAATGTTCTATAGTAAATCTACCGTCACGGGTATTTATCGTCATATCACTCAGTCCTATTATGTCATAATAGTCTGTAATATAAAAAAGGGTTTTATAAATGATATGATGTAGGCTATATTATAGGGATAATTACAAGATTGCTGATAGAGCTACTAAGATTATCCTACTAGAGGAACTGCTAAAACTAGAGGACTACAGGACTTTATTTGATTAAAGATGATGCTGATTTCCTGCGCCCTGCATATTCATCTATATTTATTTTAGTTATGACAGTAATAGTAATACTAAATATGAACATTGAAGTATATTTTAGGTATTTAGGATCTATACATTTTGACGGAGACCTACAGGAAAGATAAATAGCATGCTTCCTAGAAACAGCACAGAACAATAATCCACTTTTTACTCTTGGTAAATAGCCAGAACATCTGATGGTTGTGATCTGCTGTCTTCCATATGAATACCAAACCCATATTTTAGTCTGCTGCTAACCCAGTCAGACAATCCAACAGTGTTAAACTAATCATTTTGGCTGTGCTAGACAGAACAACCTTCTGTCAGTCTATCAAAGTGTTTTCTTGTTTGTGCAGATCGAGCATGCATGTTATTTTTGTGTATTAAATATTTTGAAAGAGATTTGTAGTCTTGATCTTTATACATACACTGGATTAGAATAACACAAACTCGAGTTACCAGGACAAACCTCAAAGGTGATGTTCAAAATATATGTAAAGATGTACAACTCCTGGCAGCACAAGTGAAGCATGATTAATACAGTACAAAATCACAAAACTTTCACAGATTCAAAGCAGTCACTGCATACTTTTATACAACAAATGTTTTCCACAGTAATTTGTTACACATTTTTTCAACATAAAACCCATGTGAAGAAAGGCTTTTAAATAGTTAGAACACAAACACGCTATGGGCTGTTAGTGAAACCTACTTCCTCGGCCATACAGATTGGTTGGTACACTGAAAACGGTAGCGCAGGAACTGAACTTGAGGCTTGATGTGAAAGTCAGCAGGTATCCTCCAGTTCCACATTTTCTGCACCTGCAGAGAAGAGAGGCTCCATAATGCAGGTTCAGGAAATCTTTTTCATCATTATGTGTTGTGATGTGGATATTGTAAATCAGGATGTATATTGTGTTGATGGTTGCCCTGACAACCGTCTCCGTCTCCAAGAGATTACATTCATGTGTTAGGGCATTCGGGGCAGAACACTGTAGTTAAAGAGAGAAATATATCCTGTGCTGGCATGTGTTAATAATAAATTACTTTACTTCTACACAGTCTCAGGGTTTGTAGCACACAGCTACACAGTCTGTTGCACATATATCATATCTTTGGCTTATTAAAAAGTAGCATCCAGCACTGGGCTTGACATACAGTGTTGTGTAAGTGGGCCTACACCAGACCAGCTATTCAGTGTATTTACAGCTCCTTAATTAACGCTGGAGTGTATGTTGCACCCTAGTGTGTACATTCCACCCTAGAGTGTACGTTGCACCCTAGAGTGTACATTGCACCCTAGAGTGTATGTTGCACCCTAGTGTGTACATTGCACCCTAGAGTGTATGTTGCACCCTAGAGTGTACGTTGCACCCTAGAGTGTACATTGGTTAGGAAATGCACGACCAGAGCTGGTTAGGGGCTACCTACCTTCAGGACTCTGACTAGATGGGTTGTACTGTTCAGTGGCTGAAACTGGAGAGAACAAGCAGAACCAATAAAAGAGAAAGAAGAAATGTTCAGCACCTGATCTCCAGCAAGCACAATCCTACAGCTCCAGAGTTAAAAACCAGAGTGTGCTTGGGGTAATTTGGGGCACCTTTTTCCCATTCACCTATACTGCTGTTAGACTAGTCTAAATGGTGTCTATGTAAGTAAATGAGTGCATGTACACTGTTAGTAATGCACAGTAATGCAGTTCATGTAAAGCCAGCATTAGACTAGAGTACTGTTAGAGAGGGTTTAGACAGGAGTACAGTAAGGTAGAATTTGGCCATGACACTTACCAGCCATCTGAGGATCATCTGTTATCACATCGCCTGTTTAGACACACACACACACACACACAAAATGCATTTTCTTGGTAATCACACAGAGTATGTTGTTACAAGGGGCTACCTAAGCCTGCCTGGCCTAGATATAGGTATATACTAGATCAATGCTTACATTGCACCTAGATAACCTGAAGTGAATCTATCTTCTGTCTGAATTAACATGTTTTGTGTGGTGGTGGGGTGGGGTGGGGTGGGGTGGGGTGGGGTGGGTTCCAATCCACAACACATTCTTCCTACTTGTAAGCATTGGTAGGATAGATGTCTAACCCCTACCCGCTAACCCTAACCCTCCTGACAGCCCGGCTGCTTGGTAGGATAGATGTCTAACCCCTACCCGCTAACCCTAACCCTCCTGACAGCCCGGCTGCTTGGTAGGATAGATAACCCAGTTCACTGTCATGCTCAGGGTCTCAATCCAGCCAGGTCTCTTCCATGCTTCCATACACACGATGATTGACTACATACAGTGTTGCTTAAAATTGTAAACCCTTTAGAATTGTCTTAGTTTCTGCATAAAATAAACAACTAAAAGGCATAACAATTGATAAACAACCCAATAAATCAAAATGTTTAATTTATTGATCTGTCATGACCGAGGTGCGTTTGCCTCGTTGCACACGCCGGCTACTGATCCGTGCATCGGAGGGGTCCTGCCTGTGCTACCGGCCACCGGAGGGATCCCACCGTCTTCACCGGGGCCCAGCCAATCAGCAGATAGACACATGTTCATGTGCAACGCTGTGTTCTTTAGTTGATGCCTGTTAGGCTTATATTTAGTTTGTGGATATTTAATAAACGTAAAGCCCAGCTCGTTTCCTGCACTGTTACATGATCAAAATGATCCAACACTGAAATATGTTTGTTGGAAGAAGAATGTGAAGCAATGCTTTGAGTAACACTTAACTGTGTTAACAGTTAAGTGTTAACTGTGGGAACTGAGAGAGTAACACTTAACTGTGTTAACAGTTAAGTGTTATTAGTCAGGCACAGCAGCTTGGAGGAATTGTGTGTTTTTCCTCCTTATAGAACTGATGAACTGATGAACTCAGTGGTTAAAGGTGGAGTCAATCATTCCAAAAACGTGAAACTTTTTTTTTGTAGACTTGTGTTTAGGGTCGTTGTCTTACTGCAAGACCTGCCTTCTTTGAGCTTCAGTTCATGAAGCCCAAAGTCTTTTGGTTTCATAACCATTTTTATATTGGATCATTTAGGTCAATAAATGAAGATGACTTAGAAAATCTGATTTGCTAAAGGCTTCATCAACTTTCTAGCAACACTGTAATAACACTGTGTATTAATGTGCGTGTGTGTGTAAATACAATGTATTTACTGCATATTATATAGGTGACTTACTTGTCTCCAGTCGAGTTCCTGGTGGATTAGCTGTCCCTGGAAAACAGTCAGGTTGATTAACCAGGATGGACTGTAAGTCATGTTGTTTGGGGATATCTTATGTTACAATTTAATGTAGCATACAGTCACAAGAAGGAGGTAGGGGTTAGCATCCTGTTCAAGGATGCTTACAGGTAGATGTCAGGGATTGAACCTAGGCCCTAGGTTCAATGGGGAGTCCAATGATCTATCCTTCCCGCCTCACAAAGTATGACAAGGGGGGGGGCAGGATAGTTTAGTGGTCTGGGTGTTGGACTCCCAGCCAATAGGGGGCAGGATAGTCTAGTGGTCTGGGTGTTGGACTCCCAACCAGTAGGGGGCAGGATAGTCTAATGGTCTGGGTGTTAGACTCCAAGCTAGAAGGTCGTGGGTTCAAGCCCCAGAGGTGGCCTACCTGCAAGCATCCCCATCATGCAATTGTAAGATGCTTTGGATAAAAGCATCTGCTAAATGACCTAATTGTAAATTGTAATGACAGCCTCCACTATTAAGAAACCCACAGATATACTTTTCCTGATGGCTGGTAACACAAACAGCCTACCTCATTTAACAGAATTCATTAATGATAATAAGTGTTGGATGATGCAGAATGTTCTTCATCTTAATTAATGAGTCAATGAGAGTTAATGAGTCAAATTTTATTATTTGGCCCCCCAGACTCTATTAATGTTGCCTTGGCCCCTTGTCTGCCAATGTAAAGCCAACTGCCAGAAACCTGATTTAGAACCAGCAAGTAGTCCAGTCCTATGTCCAAGTTAGACCCATCACCAGGATTAACCATTTCATTATCTTTCAGTAATATTGAGAAAGTAATACATGCATTCTTTTTGTCAAGACTAGGCTACTCAAAATCCCATCATTCTGGCATAAGCCAAAGGTCACTCTCTCACCTTCAACTAGCCCTGAATGCAGCAGCTAGCTTCTTACTGGTTTTAACTGTTTCACATCACATCAGCCCAATCCCGGCTTTCCTCTTTTGGCTCCTTGTCCATCCATTACAAAGTAACGCATTACTGTAATCACATTACATTTGTCAGTAACGCAGTAATGTAATGCATTACTTTCCTAAATTCAGTAATCACATTACAGTTACTAATCAAACAATTATGTAGTTACTTGCAATTGTAGTTACTCTCACAACATGTGAAGTGCCCCGTGGGCTGGTTCTCCCCAGGCTGTGGGCATTGTGTTATTACTTTATTTAAGAGCATAAAAGAAAGCTCTTGTGTATGTCCTCCTTATTAGGATAGGGATTTGTCCTGATATGTGGGCATGTGTAAGGTTTAACGTTATATTGGTAACTGGCAATTATGTGACAATGCATCTCAGGCGATGTTGCATAGTAACACAAAATTTCTTTTTTTCAAGTAACGAGTAATGTGTAATACATTCGTTTTTTTGGATAATATATTACACATTACTCACACATTACCCAACCCAATTTTGGATGTGTTGACAATTACAAATGTGTCATTTAGCAGACACTTACAGTGACTTACAAGTATTAAGGACTCCCACAGCCAGGTGGAAGTCGACCCTCCTAACTCTTGAACTACTTCGACTATCCCTGACCCTTATGACCTGAGGAATGCACACTACTAATACATTAGAGTGCATATCCAACCCAAGTTGGGTGCCGGACTAAAACAACTGTAGACAAAGGAAGAGAAGTCCGCACATCGTTGACAATAGCCAGGCTCTCCTGGATGTTACTTATGTCTAGGCCATGTCCACCAGGACCCCTAAATAAGGCTAGCAGAATCACTTATTACAACCTGCATTTATAGAAAGGCTTATATACACCGATGAGCCAATACATTATGTACACTTCCAGATGAAGCAACCAACGCAGATTATCTCTTAACAATGGTGCATGTCAAGGCTGGTTCTCCCAGTCAACATGTTGGATGTGGGCGAACCAGGCAGGTGGAAAGACCTGAGCCACTTTGACAAGGGCCAAAGCCTCATGGCCAGAAGATTGTGTCGGAGCATCTCCAAAACGGTAAAGCTTGTTCTATTATTCATTTGCTTTCTTAAAAAAAAGAGTGTGTTGATTATATCTGATTGCCACAGCACTTTGTAAACTCTGTTTTTAGAGATGCTATGGACATACATTTTCTTATAAAATATTAAAAAGATATAAATTTGATTAGTCATGCTGTGAATTATTCACCTGTGTCTGTGATCATGTCTGTTGCCATAGTTACCACGTCTGTCTGGGAGGATTCTTCATTAGAGACTTGTGAAACTACGGAACACACACACACACACACACACACACACAAAATCACTATTTGGCTGCATCTGTTCTTTCCTGTATCAAATCCAGATGCTGTTTCTCCTACCAGCCAGTAGAGGGTGTGTGAAGCTTATGTGATCAGGAGACTGGGTGTGCAGCAGGACAGTGGAGAGATCTGCTGTGTCTAGAGGCACACGCACACACACACACACACACACACACACACAGGATAGCCATATGTGAGGGTCAGGTAGATGTTCTAGCAACATGTACTTAATAATAATAATTAATGGCAGCATTTACAGGAAAACCATTTAGGTAAGCTGGCAACATATAGCCTTTTTTCAGGAGTTACATGTTGACAATGCGGCCTTATCCTTTAATGTTATAGTATCCATGGTTACCTGTGACATCATGACTTAGGCCGAGTCCTGAGGCTGAAACAAGTAGAATGAATCGAATAGTTATCTAGTCGGGTTGGTATTGTATATGGTAATGGGTGAATTGATCATTTGCATGGATTATCTGTATGAATATGCAGAATGATCCTACCTGTCAGCTCTGTCTGAGGGCTGTTGGTGTGCAGTTCATTCACAGCTGAAACAACATGACTGGTTATCCTGGTTGAATGACTAATGACTAAACTGAGGCAAATGTAACACTACACAATAATGGAAACTAACTAATTATGTAAATAGATTAATAAACACTTATTTATAGTCTATTTAATCTTGATATTTCCAAATACATTAACAAAACTTGATATAAAACAATATTCAGTAAAGATAGCTCTGGCTATAGCTGCTTTATTGAACTATTATTATTATTATGCATACAAATATTAATATTATAGTACCTGTCAGGTCAAGGGTCATACTGCTGACATCAACAACCGGATAAGCACTTCCTGTAAATCAAACAGTTCTAAAAACAAGGACACAGAACTCCATACACAACACATTAATTAATTGATTGATGCTGAAACGTGATTCTGTAGTTTTTGTCCAATAGAACGTTAGGGAGCCACAAATAATTTCAGTAAAATGTTGAATGTCTCAGTGTTATGTGAATTATAGTGTTCAGTGTGGAATGTATTACACATATACAGTATTTACATCTTTCAGAGTGACTTACTAGAAAAAATACTTTGGTTCTTAAATCAGTAAAAAATTAACACCAATAGTAGACACCAATAGTATGGTAACAAGAGAGCTCATATAAAAAAAAATAGAAGCAAGGAAACATGATTTGAGATAAAAGACAAAAGCAGAGATGATGCCTACCTCCATTAGCACCTGTCAGGATAGTTTGGCGTCCATTCCCTGTATCAAAAGACGAGAGCAGTACTGTGATCATTTGATATCTGTTTTCTGTAACAAGATGACAGCTATATTATCAGTAAAATCTCACCATTTGTATCGGCTGAGTCCAATCCATCTGAAATGAAACCAGTGGGTGGTGAGATGCTTTAATGTTGGTATGAATGGCTTAATGCAGTGGTTCTCAACTCGTCTAACCTCTGGACCCACATGTATCCTTGGTCATTAAGTCACGACCCAGAAATAATTTAATTTCCAAACCATTATAATTTATTTCACAAACCAATGTGTGCAGTAACCCACAATATCTGCATGCAGTGTTCAAAACACCTACGCAACTTTCACAATAAAAGCGAATTATCAGAAGTTTGGTAATCTTAAATAAAAATAAAAGTTTGACTTTTTGACGGAGCCGAAGCACACGTCCGTGACCCCCTCCACACCAGCTGGTGACCCACTTTTGGATCGGGACCCACCAGTTGAGAAACACTGGCTTAAGGGTGGCCGACTCCCAGAGAAAAGTTTGGGGTTTAGATCCCCAACATGCCCAGTAGCACCTCCAATTGATTAAAATGGAAGCATTCTCTTGGCACTGCAAAAGTCATGATGCGTGCCATATTTTATTAACTATCTCACCTATATTAGGGTAGCATGTTAACTGAGGTAATTGTAATTATAGCAGTGTTAAGGTTAGTTAAGTTAGCATAGTTACAGTAAGGTCAAGTTATTTAGGTTAGGCATACTGACCTCCCTGCGCTCCCAAAGGAGAGGGGTTGGTGGAGGATTGGGTGTATTCTGAATTTAGAGAGATGTGGTCGATGCCTGATTGGTCTACGATGACAGTTTGAACAGTTGGAGACCCTGGAAGGAACCGTGAACAAAAACCTCTTAGAATGGAGATGAAGTTACAGACAGACAGACATAATTACAGAGTGTGTAAACAGAGTGTGTAAAAGCATGGAGGCTTTAGCTGAACCAGTACCTGCTGTAGAGTTCAGAGCTGAGCTGGAACTAGAAGGCTGATCTGGATTTAGAGATGAGCCAGGTTCTGAACCAACTGGTGAATCTAACTTCACTTCAGGATCTGTACTTATTGCTGGAAATGACAATATATATATATGTGTGTGTGTATTAGCGTGTTAGGTTAGGGTTGCATTAACGCAATGCATTCTTACTTTTGAGTTAATGGTGGCAACTTTTGTTGCCACCATTAACTCCATTAACCATTAACGAATCAACTTCTCCTGGAAAGATCAACAAAATAAGCATGTTGCTTTCACTTGTAGATTGTTTCAGACTGAATGCTGGTAAAAAAAAAATCCTTCTTTCTACTCTGCTAAATCAGCTCTTAGAATACTAAGCACTTTACAGTTAGCAATTATTTACTGTTTGAAGAATGAAGAACTTGAAGTGTGAATGAGAACTTTGATTATTGTAACTACTAACTGTTTTAAGGAGTAAATGATAAACCTTCGAGTAATGTTGTGCAAATGCAGTGAAGTAACCTTGTTACATGATGCTGTCCTTATTCTAGAGAATGTCATCTTCTTGCAATAACTGGTGGTTAACCAGTTCAACTGTTGACAATTGTACTAATTGTAAGTCGCTTTGGATACAAAAGCCAAATGCTGTAAATGTAAATGTAAATGTAATAAAAAAAAACGAATTATTGTTGTGGCTAACCTGTTTTAGAGTGGGATAGGGTTAGCTTCTTTCATACTGGGGTAGGGTTAGCTTCTTTCATACTGGGATAGGGTTAGCTTGATCCATACTGGGATAGGGTTAGCTTGATTCATACTGGGGTAAGGTTAGCTTCTTTCATACTGGGGTAAGGTTAGCTTCTTTCATACTGGGGTAAGGTTAGCTCCTTTCATACTGGGATAGGGTTAGCTTGATTCAGGATGAATGCTGTTGGTAAATAGCAAACTCACCCATTAGACCCAAGAGAAAGTCATGGTTTGATTGGTCAATGAAACCTTGGAGCCAATAGAATGGACAGAACAGAAAGAGGAGGTATTATAGAGGGTGGACAGAACATGCTGAAATGAAGAATGAAGAGGTGGTTAGCCTCACTCAACACTCACCTGTGTAGTCCAGGTGAGAAGCCCCGCCCCCTACTGTGTGAAGGACTCCTATTGGAGAGACAGAAGGGACTGATAAGTCAACTTAAATGCAGACCCAAAACTTTTGAATTTCTTTAGAATGGACGGATTAGTAAGACAGCAGGATACCGCCTGCGTGACTGTCTGTCTGTCTCACCTGTGTGACCGTTGTTTGAACCACCGTTCAACAGCTTTACACCCGTACCTGAGAGATGGATAACAGAAGTACGTATTCTATAAGATTTTAAATACGATAGTGTAAGCGCCTGGGTATGGGTGGCAAGAGCAAGTGCAAGCCAGAGGAAAACCACACGCAGGCCGGGGAAGGGTATACGCATTAAGCGTAGTTTAATAAAGAAACGGCAACCAACGTACAGTGGAGAGAACCTAAACAATGACCAACGGCACATAGTGCAGATCTAATTCTAAATAGGATGCACCTGGGAGCGCTAATCACCCCCAGGTGTGTGGTAGGGAAGGGAGGCGCTGATCGTGACAAATAGGTCTATATCGGTTTTAATTAGTTTATTTCATCTGGACCTTACTGTCCCATTTTCAAACCAAATGCAGTGTGAGCCAAGCTATTGGTTAAGTTCCTGTAAGGTAAACGTTCTGGATACACTAAATATAGCTATTATACTATAGTAGCACTATAGCTCTACTAAATAATAGAAAATGATGTACCATTTGAGTCAATCTCTGCTCTAGATCCTGTAAAAAGATTCAGTCAGTTGATATTTCATTTTAAATGCTTTGTTAATCTTTATTTGCAGAAGTTAAATAACGCTGCTCATTTATTCCTAATGTGAAAAAAACATTTATAGACATTTATATACATGTCAGTTAATGTGCAATAAAAAACTGTATAACTATTCTTATAATTATATTTACTGTCCATGAGCCATATACTACCTGCAGGCTGGGTTTGGCCATCAGATCCTGCAACATCAAAGTGCGATTCTCCCAGGCCTGTCGAACCTTTATAATAGACATCACAGAACCCTTCATCAGAACCTCTACACAGATACTGTGTTTGAATTCCTTAGTGTGTCCAAGTGTCTCAGCTCATCACTACATTTATGATAAGCTCACAGGTAGAACTTGAAATCTCACTGGGGAAAGCCAGCTGGTTCTCAGGAACTAGGTCAAGTCAGTTGAGAAATGCAGGGATGGACAGAAGGATCAAGGGTCATTGGAAGGTGGAGTGTCCAATACTTCAAGGGTAGGGCATAATTCAAGTCTGCTGTGTTGGTTGTGTCAGTGTTAAATGTGAGTCATCAACTGATGTCTGCCACGGTGGAAGTACAGTGGGCGAGGGATGAAGACTTGTTATTTCAAATAGTTTCAAATGGTTTTCTCTGAGAGGTCATAAAGTACAGAAATTAGTTGTTGTCTTACAGGATACAAGGGTGTCAAACAGTTTTATATCATAAGGTAAATGCACTACAGTCTGGCATTGGAATGCTGCTATTGAGGGTTAGGTTAGGTTAACCCTAATCATCACACTGTTTCTAATTAGGGGTCTGACCTGGGGAGTGGGAAAGCAGTCAGTAATATTCCTGGGTGTCACTCTTGTCTGTCTGCTTGCCCCGCCCCTTGCCTTCTTTGGAGGTTTTGCCCTTGTTCACTGGGGAATACTATGAGGCCCTTACTTCTCCACACTTCTCTCTCATCCAGGCCCATTTGGATTTTGTTTGTTTGGGTTTTGTTTGATTGAACTTCAACACTACACCATAAGAGTTACTCATGCAACACCTTACATTCAGCGATCTACTGATTCTCACACCTACAGTTATGAGCTTATGAACTTACACTTAAGTTCAAGATATGAGCTTGTTACACTTAAGTTCAAGTTAACATTTTGGAGATATTGTGGTTATAATACAATACATTTTATGTCTAAATTTTACATCTATGTCCCCCAATTTAATAGCAACTAAAACGACTCTTTCTAATTGATAAACGAATCGTATTGCTTTACCCTTTATTGCTGTCATTGTTTATATATACAGTATCTATCTATAC